>JAGFPH010018536.1:2165-16246 GCA_018207615.1 Philaenus spumarius
CTATTTTGTATTCACTACCGTAGCAACCAATCGCATATAATAACAAAAACAGCTGATTTGAATCACTAGCTAAAGGCAATTTTTTCTCCAAACTGATAACTGAACTTAAAGTTAATCAAATTTTCAGTTCGGTTTTCAATCGAATCTGCTTTCCTAAAAATTGGACCTAAATAATATCAAGTTTAGTGCATATTTTGAGGGTATATAACTTTGATAAATAACCAGACTAATGTGTGCCAGGATTACAGTAAATGATAGTATTATGTATTACATAGTCTACCTAATATTATTTTACCTTTAAAAGTAAAGAACTTTTCTTCCTTGCATCATTCAATTTTTTAATCTATTGCTACGCTTCTTGCTGAACCATTTAAATTTTGTTCCTAATTTTGACAATTTACGAATTACTTTTACGTTAGCAATATTAATACATAACTTAAAATACTAAAAACGAAAACTTATTACAAAAGCAAACTAATTTACAAAACTTTTTTATATTTTGAAAAAAATTTAAAAAATCGTTTACTACGTTTTATATAAATTCAGTAATTCGCGGACTTTTCCACAATGATATTATTTTTGTTTTACACTGGACCGCAGATACATCTATCTCCGTGGATATTTCTCTCCAAGCATCTGCTTTCATATACCTATACTGTATTTTGTTTTAATGATCCTTATGCAGAGGATCCCAAAAATGATTTGGTTTCTGAAGGAATCTATTACTTTCATTAAATTCGTTTATGAACAATCCATATTTAATCACTGGAAAATTTATATCTTGAAAAACAATAATCACCTGTGCGCTGAAAACGACAAACCTTTCATGCTCCCGTCCAAATATGAACGGTGAATAGGCAGTGTTCGTTGAAAAAACCGACAGGAGATGGATCGCCGCGATTAGCGCGCGCGCCATGTACAGATATTACGAATACATTGCGCACGAGTAAAAGTAGAAACACACTGCCGTCACGTCACGTGATGTCACACTGTCACTTATTTAGTGTAATATCATGCTAAGAAGGAATACTGCTGTCACGCACCGTCACCGTAACATTTCTAGATCATTTCTTTGTTAGTCCGTGCCTGATCAATATTTAATAAAAAGCAAATAAAAATAATATTGCAAAATCTTTATTTTTATATATATCAATGTATATAGATAGGGGCCTACAACATTTTAACAAATAGGCCAATAGTTTCATAAAATCATATCTAAATCTTACAACACTAATTACTATTTTATAATATTAATAAAATCAAAACTATTTAATGTATCAATATGAAATGAAAAGCAAATAAAATATAATATTTTAACTTTCTTTTAATATGTAATAACATACAGGATAAAGTTAAATATCTCGGAATGATTTTGGATTCAAAACTGAACTGGAAGTCGCACATCACAAAAAAAAGAAAGAAAGGAGCTTGATATTACGTTATTATATGCATACCAATATTTACAAAATAGGCCTAATGTTTTTTTATTTCGAATTATTGCAAAATAGCTGAACTGAACTGAAATGATTTGGAAAATACGTGAGCTCACGTCTCCCGAAAGTGTGTGAGCAGAGATCTTTGTCTCGTGAGTTCACGAGTGAAATCTGTGACGTTATGCCCGAGATGTGAGGTGACAACAATGTAATTCTAGTCCATTGACATACCATACAAAACAACATCCCACACTTTTAGCCCTTGACGTGACGGCAGTGTCTTTTCACCTTTACATTCCTTAAGTTGAAACTGATTTCCACCCTAAAACTGATTTCTTTTGTTTTTCAAGCTATCATAACCATATTTTTTTAGTAGTTGGTATAAGTAAGAATTAAATTTTTCCAAATTTTCAAGACCCTAGACCAAGCGTTTTCTATGGCGGGCTTTACTCAAGAATTATGAAAGATAGGTTCAAAGTTTTTTTTGCTTTGTAGAGAAGATTGTCTATTGCAACCTCTAGCATGGAATTGCTACTTTTTAAATAATTTAAAAAATATAACTTAATTTGTTTATTAATTTTTTTTATACTAAATATTTTTGATTAATTTTGAAAAAATATTTACAGGTAACATTTCAACAATTCCATGCTAGAGGTCACAGAATGAAATGTTATCTTCAAAATAAAATATAAATCAAGAAGATATCTCTATAGAACTTGAGATGTCTCCGCCATAGTGATTCAAAACGTGTAAAAGTAAATTGTCGGGAAACAGCCCACAAAGGAAAACAAACACCACATCAGTTGCTAAGCAAATCTTGCAAGTGTATTTGTTTATATTACTAGTATACATAGTATGTTTGAATGACTTGCACTAAAACTCTCCTGCTCCATAGGCCTTTCCTTCTTTATCTTTCAGTTTTTGTTCACGGTAAGTTTTTATCATTTAAATTTTCTTTCTATATTCCTTGAACTAGTGACTCAAAATTGTGTTCAAGCTTTTAGTTATCGTTAGATTTGAATGGGTTAGAATAACATTTTCCCTGCTTATTATATATCAATCTCTTCAGAAAAACATAGTGAATATGAAACTGCAAAAAAAATGGTAGAAAAATGTGTTTTTGACGATTTTTAGGGTGGAGTGCCCCCTTAAAACTTACCGTAACTGAATATTCAATAATAAGTTCGATTCAATTTTGTTCAGTTCTAAATCGGAGGAAATAGTGTAAATTATTAACAATGGTTCGTTTTCGGTTCAGTTCTTCGTTTTAAGGAGAGTGTGCCTATAACAACACAATTTTAGATTAACTATTCAATCCATTATTATTAACACAATCCATTATTCATTACTAACTATTAATATTATAGATATACATTAACTTAGTTGTTAAACTATTGCAACTGGAGACATAAAAATGAATATTCATTACTATTGCCACAATTTAAACTAATAAAAAAATGTAGAAACAATAAATCTTATCTTATATAATAATTCAGCATAGACTTAAACGTTTGGTGACCCTATTGATTTCTGGAGATCTACCGGGCTGATTTTCGTGCGGTTTGTTTTAAATGAAAGAAAATGTAGCCTAATTATTATCAAAAGATTACGAAAAATCTATTTTATTTTATCGTTATATTTAATCGTGCACTTTTCTGTTGTTGTTTGTTTTAGGTTACAAACCTATTGATACATATTTCCAGATATTAATTTTGCCCTAATACTTTTTTACTATCAACTTATCTAAACAGCCGACCTCGGGAGATGTCTTTTCAACACATCGCTTGTTTAGGTTAGGTTAACAATATAAAAGCAAACAAAATCAAAGCAATTAACGAAAAAATTACCGTGTTATAATACAAATATCTGTTCCGAAACATATTGCAGTATAATAGGCCTATCGTTTATTGTTTAGGCTACTTTTTTTAATGTGTGTGAATGTAAACAAAACATAATAGTCTTAAAATATGCCTCTAAGTTCATAACTTACTTCTTTTCTCTTTTTATTTATTTTGCGTGCAGGCTAATATAAATAATATTAGAGATAGAACGCCCAGAAAGCGTGGTAGTTTTGTAATACTTAAACACATGTGAATATACAGTACAAGGAAACTTAAATTTCTCATTCTGAAAACATTATAAAATAAACTTTAACTTAATCTTGACAAAATAAATCATCCGTGTAACAGAAATAGGTTTTATAAACTATTTCGCGCAGTGCGAGAGGAGCAAGTTTAGGTTGGAATGCGTAGCTCCCAGGGGTCTACCCTAGTTACTAGACTATTATTTTAGATGCATTATCATTCACAACAATAATTAATATGTGTATTAGTATTAATACTATTTATTAAAATATTTAAACTTAGCACGTTTCATTCTCGTCTTGAAAGGGATCTTGAAGGACGAATGACGAAGGAGTGCCACTGCACTGCCGCCACTAGGCCTGTCCCCTGCACCAAACGTTTACATTTTATACCACCGACCGGCGACCGACAATAGTTCAAAAAATGAAATAGCCGGCAAACTCTCGATTTTTGTAAGTGCTGGTAATAGAGTCCCTTCATTCCGTGGGAAAGGAATGTTTATGATAGGTGAGAGGCGAGGAGTGTTTACACGCAAAATTAAGCTTTAAAAAACAATAACGCGCAAGTTTTAATAACAGGAGTAAATGTTGAATAGATTTTTTGTACATTGAGTAAAATTATTAAAAGTTTTGTTTTATAGAAATTAAGAAAGCTAAATCAATGTTTCCAAGTTACAACAAAAATAATAAAGTCCTAGTTAATAGTAAGCAGTAGTTGAATTAGTTCAGCTAATTAACAACAAACATTCTTCAATAATTATACTAATTTCGTACTCATACTTACCTTGCATGGAATATTGACTTTTGGTAAATATAATTGTAAAATGAAAATGTTATGGGTTAACTGCCGCCATCTTGAAATTGGACAGAGTAAGTCAAACATCTTTAATTGGAGTAACTCTTTTGATCTATATTTATTTTCATTTAGAAGTTCTTAACTATCCTCACCTCCAACATTGGTTTGTAGGGCACTGGTTAAAATATATTTAGACTACCAGTTTCTTCTGGTGTGAAATAGTGGCTTTTCAGATAAAACCAACTCAATAAACTTATTACAAAGTAGTTCCTTGCTACTAAAAATTTGAAGTGGAAAGTTTTTGTGTAGTTCTTTTTATGTTGTATGGCTACTCTTTATCTTTTTGGTGTTTTGAACACAAATCTGAAGTTGCCCAATACAAATTAGTCAGCAAATATTAGAAATCACACAAAAAAAACTAAACATTTTTTTTTGCTACAGAGTTTTATCAGATTTTTTCAAAATTTGGATAATGTTTATAGTATAAGTCTCTAACAATATATTTTTATCATTTTCCAAAAATTACTGATTTTATATTATTGTTATTATTTAAACTATTCGATCGATTTCGAACAAATTTGCACCAAACATGTCAATTAGGCCTGTATAGATGCACGAAAAAAGGTTTTGACATTTTTTGAAAAACAACACCCTTTTTGGTCAAAAACCCCCAAAAAATCAGTTATTATTATTATTACCTAAACGAGAAATTTTAGAAAGATGCGGTTTTTTGCATATGGTAGGATACATTAAGGGCTACAAATAAGCCAATTTTTATCAAAATCGTTAGAGCCGTTTTTGATAAATTTAGAATTTTCTCGTTTTTTGGCCATTTTTGGACATTGGTAAAACCCCTTAAAAATAAAAAATTTGAAAAAATGAAAAAATGCCTGGAGATATTCCAGAACTACATCTACATACCAAATTTCATCAAAATCGGACCGTTGGTATGGTCTCCAGCTCTGTACACGTCCTTACAGACACATGGACAGACACCACCAAAAAAACACTTTTCGGGTTCAGGGAGCACCAAAACAAATAATTCCACTAAAAATATTTTTGGGTTTAGGGAGCACCAACACAGATAATTCCAATGAACATTTTTTGGGGGTTCAGGGATCACCAAAGCAGATGGTTCCACTAAAAACTCAAATTTTAAAATTTGGACGAAAACAATACTTTCTCCATATATACTACGTATATTATGGTGAAAGTAAAAATATAACCCATGGCCTACAAAAATATAATTTATATTTTCATTGCCATAGCAACCAACTACATAAAATAACAAATAAATCAGCAGATTCGGATAATCAACTTAGAAATACAATTTTAGGTTAGACCTAGTTTATTAATTTAATTGTCTTAGGCAATAACACAAGTTTTGTTTTCTGTACCTTTCGAATGATTTAAAAACTTCATTACTCTCCTTTTATAAAAAATACTAAAAAAAGGTACTACAAATTTCCATGTTTACGAATTAATATAATGATCATTAAACAACAAATTTGTAATAGAAATAAAAGAAATTAAAATTTTGTTTCATGTTAAGAAATTTCAATTATTAATAATGTCCTAATAACTGCATTAGGTAAGCTAAGCGTGCCTATGTTTTTATATAATACGTGAAGCAGATTTTTGTGAACACAACTCCTCCCTTATTTCTAGACCAAATTTAATGTTTGAGTTGTCAAAAAATTCGTCTCATTTCGAAGTTTTGCAATAAGGTTTTAGATGTAAAAAATTCTTATCCTTAATGGCGTGAGCTAATCTCAAAGGTCGGGTTTTACCCACAAGATTAACATGGAACGAATTTAAAAACATTTCTATACAAAACAGCTGTTTATAATAAGAACCAAACTAATCCAGCTGCTTTCGTGGAAGCAAATAATGATTTTTAATTAATAGATAATATAATTGATTCGGATGTCCAGCTTTTAGTACAAAATCATATTTTAAGTTAGGCCTATACAGAAACCAACACATGTTTCAACACACACAAACCAATAAAAACTTACGTTAAGGAATTAAAAGATAAGAAAAAATATGTTACATCCTAATTAAAATTAAATAAGACATATAGTAGACCTATTTATTAATAATATACGGTAATTGATAGTGAGTAACTTTTTGGTTAGGTTTTTGATTAAGTGTACACCTGAGACATACTGGTTCTTTTAAACTTTATTATAACTGTTGTTATAAAATATACGAAATAATTTGATTTGAACATTTAACATGATTTACCATCTTAGTTTAGAGGTTTTATTAATCCTCCTACACCTTTATTATAAATAAAACATAACATGTTTTTAGAAGGTTCCAACGGGGGTTGGCGTGCGGAGCACGCAGGGGTCTCCCCTAGTAAATTACGAATATTGGTAATCTGATAGATATTATCGGTCAATCGGAAAGGATAGTCTTAGCAACTTTTAATCACAAAAAAATATTTTACTATCAATTATATTTATTTTAATTTATATGTTTGTGAAATTAAATAGGTAAGGAAAACTTTTCTTACTGAACTTATGTTTAATACCTAATTTAAAATTTAATGCGTTCGAAATATTATTGTTATAACGGGTATTCATAACTGTATTGTCTTTGAATTTGTAAATTACAAATGTTACATTAAAACATAATTAGGTAGGTATTATGAATTTTGTTAAAGTTAGTTCTACCAAAATACATAAATGCATGCTACATTCAATTTTTCCTCGGATACATACAGTATTTAGAATTTAAATAGACATGATGAAATGTTGTTTGGGTTTCGAAGGAGAGATGTAATGCTTTCAGTTTTCAGAATAAACAAACTGAACTGACCTCACACTCCTCCTCCCCCACTTCTTACAGGAAGATTACTTCCTGTAGATGTAGCCTACAAGCTCCAAGGTCAGTTCTATCTCGATTTACTCTCTCTCTTTTCGTTAAAAGCAATGCTCCTTTAGATTTAGAACGCTAGAGGGCAGCACATTATGAAGCACAAGTTCAAGTAGTGTCAATTGTGTCATGAAAGGATGCGCTGGCGTATTCTCTCACCGTATAGTCCATAAGGTGGGATATCTGTATGTATAATCAAGGATATAACGTCTGTTGGAAACTGAAAAACTTATCTCTGTGCTCTTCATCTCTGTTCTACTTATACAGCCTTCAACAATCTGTTGACACTATCTGTTCTACAAGATAGTGTCAACTCTGTCAACCCAACCCCAACCAGTACCAGTACCATAATATAAATAAATATAAAGTGGAACCAATTAACTTAACCTAAAAGTTGTTTTAAGTTTAGGATATCATTAATTTAATATCTAACAAATAATTAACACTATAAACAAGTTACCTATTGCAACCATATAATTATTATTCATTTCTAATTCATATTTTGTGATGTCAAAGTAACTGCAATGAAGATTTTAACGAAATATTTATCATGTATTAAATGAAATGGATGCAGACGAGGGTAATTTGTGTATTTCGATGCACAATCTAAAACCCCTTTGTGACAATGTAGTGATAAATCCAACTAAACAAAATGTAACACAATTGAAACAGTTTTTATCAGAGATTCCTTCAAATGTACTACAAATGTATCAAAGCTACATTTTATTCCCAATAGAGCTTCAACTTTACCAAGTTTCAAAGTTAGTACAGTAGGCTAATTTGCTTGATCTATTATGCTATTATAATCTGATAATATTTTAAGATTACTATTTTATGATATAGTCATATTAGATTTCCAAATCTCAATATGGCTTTAAAAATTATTTTTTACACTACATTACCGAGGAGCATGTTTACTATTCGACCCTAGGTTAAGCCTATGGCAACAGAAATGCAATAATAATAAAATAAAACCTAAAAGGTTCTAACCTATAGTATTTAGTCACAGCATGTTTACATGTATTCAACATTTAACAGTAGAATGTAAAACAATGTCGTTGTCTGCAAAAATATTAGGCTAGGGTCGAATACTAAACTTAAGCCCATTACTGATATTCAATCATCCCTAACTTATAATGAAACGATGTGCACAACTTCAGTTACGGTATCTCCAAAGCCTACGATCTTGTACACATACCAACCCTTATAGGCCTAAATAAAATGCACACTTTAGTTATTCCGGGTAATTTTATCAAATATTGTAACAAATGGCTCTCAAACATAATAATAACCTTAACAGATTCACAAACACATATAACCAGACACTTATATAGAGGAATACCACAAGGTGGTGTTCTTTCCCCAATAATATTTTCAATATATAGGCCTATATATCTGACATTAACGAACACATAACAAACCAGGTTAGGTCCCTGCAATATGCAGTACATTACTGTAGTTTAAATATTTTAATCGCAGGCAATGCAAAACTATTACCTCGACAATCATAGGGTCACGTGGACTATTGTTTTGGTGGGAGCACAACCAGTCAACTGCAGATCCAAAAGTTTGTTTGGGGAAGACAAAATAGGGAACACCCCCAAGCTAGAACAAATTTGGTTTGGATAGAGTAAAACAGCGTTTAACATTACAATTTAAATTTTGAACCATTGTCTGTGGAAGGAAAATCTATGTTATGTTATCCCTTATGAACAATGCATTTAAAATTATGATTGAGACAGTCCAAGGCTTATTTCCTTGCAGTTTTCTTGATTCAAAATTTTCTAACTAGAGGGCTCCGCCCCCTGCTCGCTTTGCTTGCTAACTCCCTCGGTGACTCATGTCGAAGCAAATGAAAACAGATTATTTTATATAAATAGGCCCTACTATTAAATTCTAATATGTCTTATTTATTTTAATTATCATGTAACATAGAGGTTTCTTATTTTTAAATTCTTTAATTTACTAAGGGTTTATTCTCTAACTTAAGGAATGTATAACAATCAACATTTTGTCTACATTTTCACCCCTTAGCAGCACGCGATAAAATGTCAATCTATGATACTTTTTTTATGTAGGATGTTGTAAGAAATAAATGTACAAATTTTCAGCTCACCAACTTTAAGGAAAATATAACAATTAATTTTTATTGTTTTAGAGGTTGTTATTACATTTCCACCCCTTAGTAGCACGCGACAAAATGCAAATCTAGTTTACTTTTTCTATGTAGGCCTATCTTCTAAGAAATAAATGTACAAAATTTCAGCTATCTAGCTTTAAGGAAAGTATAACAATTAATATTTATTGTTTTAGGGGTTGTTTTAACCCTTAAATCAAAATAATTCTAGCCTATATTGCTCAAGGATAGTGTAGCTTTTTATTATTAAAACTATTTTTTTCAATCGGTGTAGTAGTTCTAGAGATTACCCCACATACAAACAAATTTTACCTCTTTATAATATTACTAGCTGACCCGTACGGCGTTGCCCGTGGTGGTTGGTATTTTCAGTCTTTTTAACGTAATTGTATTCTTTTTAAGTGTTCAGTCAGTGAGTGGTATTTGGCTTTTATATATCTTAAATAATTAGCCCAATAATTGGTGTTTTAGTTCATTGTAGGCCTAACCTAAAAATATATTCAGTTCTTGATCCAAATCAGTTGTTGATCAAAATCAGCTGTTTTAAGCTTTTCATAAGAACAGCTGTTTTTTGTGCCCCTGATAAAATCAAAAGAAATCTTTCTTCTTCTTCCTTAAGATTGACCTTCCATAAGATTCCTAAAACCTTCCCAGGGTTAACCTGTGTTACTATGCAAAATTTCAAAGCAATCGGATGGACGGTTTGGTAACGCATAAAGGACAAACAGACAAACGTACAAACAGACAAACATACAAACAGACAAACGTACAAACAGATGGACATACATTGAATTTTATATATATAGATTAATAATAACCTCAAAGCTAAGGTGGTAAATAATGTTAAATGTTCAAATCAAATTATTTCGTATATTTTATAACAGCAGTAATAATAAAGGTTAAAAGAACCAGCAAGGCTCAGGTCTACACTTTAATAAAAACCTAACCTAAAACTTAGATTTAAATAGGCTAATTGCTTCAAAGTTTGAAATCAGCTGTTTTATCTGTTATTTTGTTCAATTGGTTGCTATGGTAATAAATGTAAATACATGTGATGATTCATTAGTCTAGTAAGCCTAACCTTAGATTTTTTCCGATTAATTTACAAATATTGAAATAAAAAAGGTTTTTATCAAAATGAATTATAGCCTAGTTACTCAGGGATAGTGTAGCTTTTTATTAGTAAAACTATTTTTTCAATCGCTTCAGTAGTTCCAGAGATTACCCCCTACATACAAACAAACAAATTTGACCTCTTTATAATATTAGTATGGATGAGTAAATTTTAATAAATCGTTCAATTGAAATAAAATTATTTTACTATGCAAAAATACTAATTTTGAGTATCGGTTAAAATCAATTAGCTTATGTGTACGGTATGTATAATTTGTATAAGAAAATAAAACTCTGTATAGTTTTTCGTATAAAAAATCGAAGCACCTTTATTTTGAAAATACGCAATTCATATCCTTCAAGGAAAGTAAAATACTAAACAATTATCATTGGTTGTACGTAAAATCTGTTTACAAATTTCTTGTAGGCTAATGTTTAATTTTTTACAATTAAGAATAACATTGAAGCCAAACCAAGTTTCATAATTAAACATTATTGCTACAATTCTTATATGTCATAAGAAATCTTTATATAAGTTAAACATTAATTGAGCATAAGCCTTCTTTCAGTTCGTTTTGAAAATCTTCCAACTAGAGCACTTAGTTTTTTATAAACTAGTTTATGGACTCCGAAGTGACTGTTCGTTTAGCCAAATGATAACTCATAATAAGTAGGGCCTAAATGTAATAACAATTAAATTGGAAAATAATTTTTTTGTTAAGCGTAAAATAAAAAACGTAGGTAGTTAAAACATTCATGACATAAATTAATTATAAAAAGAGGAAGAACTTTACAAAATAGGCCTAGTAGACATTAATTATTATTTGTGTATTCGCCACAAACATAAACTAATAAATTTATATACAATGTTTGGGGGGGCATCCCCCCTCCCCCCGTTGTGATGCATATGTCTACAATGAAAGATCCCAAGTACAGTTTGTTATATTCCTACTTTAATAAACTTCACCTGACTTTCAACCCAAATAAGAGTAAAACACTAATTTTCACCAGGAAAAAAACATTTGGACAATAATATGAAACCCTTTATATAATAAAGAAATAGGCCTACCTATTGTTGACTCACATAAGATTTTAGGCAACCTTTGATAAAAAATTAATTTCAACAAACATAGATAATCTAGTTCTACAATGCTACAAATACATTAATATTTTAAAATCCTTGGCTTGTGGGTTTAAAGGAGCACTCTAGCACACACACACCCTAACCTTATATATATAAAGGTTTTATTTGAGCCAAAATGGACTATGCGACTTTCTATTTGGACACGTTGCTATCACTAAACTAAATCAACTCGAGACAATTCAGAATCAAGCAATAAGAATTGCTTTAGGAGCTTTCAAAACAACCCCAGTAAGTTATTTGCATTACAGTTGGAAGCTACACTATTCCATTGAAATATAGAAGACAAGGCCTAATTGATAAATAATTAGGCCTAATGTATAAAGCAGCAACTGATCAAAACTATCCTAGTCACCAAGAGCTAATAGAATTCGTATGTTGACAAATCACAAATATTGGGAGAAAAAAATTGCCCATTTAACTTAGGCCTATACATAAATTCTTTTAACAAATGTATGGGTGACTTGAACCTATTCCAAACATTGTCAACCAATCTAATCAAAATCAATATTTTTTTCTCCAAACCTCTTTCAGTGATAGGAGGAATAATGGAAACAACTGGCCAACCATGATTAGCTTGCACTCTTTACTAGAATAAAACATGAAAATGACTTTATTTTTAAATGCTTCTTTGTAATGCTTTAAAATAAATATATTAAATGTTATTAATCTATTTACCATATTCTCACATTTTCAGCACTGAGATTCAAAGGCATCTGGTAGATTGCTTGGCTCTTCTAATCAAGCTAACCCACATAACTTCCGTAGAGAAGCTAATTCAATTAAGTGGTCTTCTATGTCAGAAAATATCATCCGGGAAAGAACGTGTTACTTGTACGTACATAACTTTATTTAATATTTAACTTGAGCAATTGTAATATTGCCTAACTCTACATATCTATACATATCTACTTCATATCTATATTGTCTCTTGTGGCTCAGCCTATTTCATAATATTTGCAATGCCATGTTAAACAAAAGATCTATTCACTGTTATAGCGGGTGTTTCAACATGAGTATCAGGGTTATAAGGGTTTGTAGTATTTATTTCATTTAACTTTTACTATTATAAAATATAATACATCAAATGAAAGAGCAACTCAAACAGTTTTTACTACCAGTGTTCAATATGGGCACCATTTGTCATACGGCTGAGTTCGTCCCAAACCATGTTCAGTGTGTTTGAAGTAATTGTTGCAACAGCTGCTTTGATCCTGTTAAAGCCCATACGAAATAAGCTTTGTCTCTGGCCCCTTGCGGCCAAGGTCGGCTACAATGTTGTTTAACCAATCGTGTAATGAGTTACCACACCACGTCATGGTGAGGCGGCACACCATCTTGCTGCCTAATAAAGTACTGTTTTGTTCAGCTTTTTCCAAATGAGGAAAGAGCTATAGTTATAGCGCATCAAGATAAGAAACACCAGTTACGGTTGCATAAACAACTTTCTGCCGGGATATGCAACAAAATATATTCAATTTAGCAGAGTCTTGATGCAAACTGTATCATCTTGTAAGGATTTGCTGACCCTCAGATGCGCACAATATGAGTGTTCGCATGTCCACTAAGTGGACATATTTCACCTAAGTGAAATGTCGATTTGTTACTGAAGACGACACAATCCAAGAAATCTTCTTCATCATGTAGCAACATATCATTTGCAAAGTTGGTAAACTGTAGCCTGTAAGCTTTAGAGCTTGTAACAACAGCAAACGATAAGGACGTAGTTGTAAGCGTCTCCTTAAAACTCTCCACACTGGAATTTTCTAATTCACGACTAGCTTTCCGAACTGATGTCTTTGGGCTATTCGTTCAACACGTCCTTCAATCAATCTTGGTCGTGCCATACTCTTCCTTTTGAAAAGACAGCCAGTGTCTTCAAACTAATGATATAGTACAACGCATTTAGAATGGCGTGCGGGCTGCGCATGCGCAGGACCAACTTCAGTATCAGTCAAATAGTAAAAAAAGTACAGTCAGTGTCAAATCTGCACAGACACGTGCGTGGCTGTGTTGTATATGTGGTGTGTATAAAGCCATCGTATATAAACTTGACTGTACGCCGAGCTGCCTAGCCTCGGTAGGGGAAATGTGGTGGGATAGGTACTCCGTCTCTCGCACTACCCTCCCTACAAGCCATTCTAATTGATTCTATCTACATCTACGGATGATATTATCACTTTGAGCATTATATTTAAACTTAATACGGAACACACGTTGCACTGTAACTACAGATTCAGTCCTTGCAAACTGTAAAATACAAACAGCTTTCTGGTCACTGGTCGCCATCTTTGCTACTAACGCTTTCTAACGGAAGACAAAGGAAACAGTGCATGCGCACAGGTGTACCAACAAAACTGTTTGAGTTAAGTGTAATAACTACTACAAAATCTTAAAAACTCTGATATTAATTTTGAAGCACCCTATCCAAATTTTTGACTGATACAAATATATATATACAAACTGATTTATACAGGGTGAACTACAAGTCTGGA
>JAGFPH010018539.1:1263-16242 GCA_018207615.1 Philaenus spumarius
TAAACTGTTTTTAATGTGTTTAACGGTTATTATTATAGACAAAAAAAAAACGTTGGAAGTTCATTGTATTTTCATTTGTAAATCTAAAACGATTTCTTTATGTTTTTCAGGTTGGGCTGCTTTTACTTTGAAATAGTCAAGTCGACAGTCTGCAATTAAGTCCAAGACGCACAATGAAAAAAACCAACTACCATTAGACAATGAACCAAAGGCTTCCTGCAAAATGAAAAAACCAACGTCCACCGAAAGAAAAAATTATGTTTCCTCTCTTCAATCTGTAGGGTTAATAACTGCATGTTGCTTACTAAAACTGTTTTTTTACTAACTAACATGTCTTGGCGACTAACAAAAGTTCTGAGTTCATTCAATTTAATTGATTAAAATTGGTTAAAATGTAACGTTCATATTTTAAAATAAAAATCAATTAAAATGATGTGCTCAGAACATCATTTAAGAGTTTAAGTGACCTTGACCCAGATCGGAGTTTATTTAAAAAAGAATGAAACACAAAAAAATTAAAAAAGAATATCCGTTGAAATGTTTTAATCAATTTTAGTCTTACAATCTGTGTAAGGCTATTCGTTCTATTATAAATTAATATTAAATGTGTAATTTCTATTAGTATAACTAAAAAACACAAGTAGGTAAAATGTGTTAGTTTATTAGAATTAAAACAAGACCGATCATATTTTTGTTTTTTGTTTTTAAACCTTTCGGGACCGTCTAAAGATATTTCACTGTAGATATTTAATTTCATCGTAGTTAATTAAGTCCAAATAATGCTATTATTATTCTTTTGAAGATTTATATTGGAATTTATAATGAATATAATAAAAATTATTAAAACATAAGGTCAATAAATATGTTGAAATAGATAAACAAACTGTGTTAATGTCTGGTGCATCAGTAGCAAATACCGATCAATTTTGGGGAAATTTTTAGTGAAAAAAAAAAATCCCATCTACTACTCTTCTCCCACTCCTTTTCTCCCACTACTTTATATGTAACCCCACCACTTTTATAGAGGATAAAAAGAGCTGACGATGTGAACTTGCTTCAGTTGCTTATTTCTTGTGGTACAGGAAACAACTCCCTGAAAATGGCTGACACAGGTACAGCGATTTGATTTCAGTCAAACTAGAAACTAACTCCGATTCGCATCGTATCGGATGAAGTGCAAGTACTTTTTTATCCTTGCAAACATTTAATATCTTGTGTTTCTTGTGCTCTGTGTTGTACAAACTGCGGTGTATGCAGAGAAAAAATAGATTCATTCGCAAGAGTGTTTCTATCTTAGCAAACATTTTAAAATCGTCACGTGGATCAGTATACCTCCTGGGGAGATTACCACGTTAAAAAAGTATCAATGCGCCGGATAGCTGTACAGCATGATTTGGTAAAATCTACTGTGGTGTGGAAACCAGCTATAAATTCGCCGAAAATCTGTACAGCATGATTTTTTTTAAAGTCAACTGTGGTGTGGAAACCAGCTTAAAAGTTCTTTGTTAGAACCTGAAGCGATAGCTACAAGTCGTACGGTGTTATTGTAGAAATTTACTTCTCTATAATATACCGTAACTTGGAAATCGACTTTAAGCTTTCGATCGCTTCGTAAAAAAATAAGTACTCCCAGTGATCGATCACTGGGAGTACTTATTTTTTTACGTGTATGCCGTGGCCTTGACATACTTTAAAAACCCTCTCCGAAGTACACGGTTAAAATAGTTCTGACAAAATTATATGAACTCAGAACTTTGTAAGATCCTCGAGATGGTTAGTATAAGAGAGAGAGACAACATAATTTTCTATCACACACATCATACTTCCCACGTCACTAACCCACGTCACTAACCCACGTCACAATTCTACGTCACTACCCCACGTCACAATTCTACGTCACTACCCCACGTCACTAACCCACGTCACAATTCTACGTCACTACCCCCACGTCACACACACCCACGTCACACACACACCCACGTCACACACACACGTCACAATCTACGTCACTACCCCACGTCACACACACCCACGTCACACAGGTTATGACGTCATAAAAAGTTGTGACGTATTGCACCCGCCATTTCAGGTTGTGACGTCATAAAAAGTTGTGACGTATTGCACCCGCCACGTCAGGTTATGACGTCATAAAACAAAATGGCGGATTGCACCCGCTTTTCCCCCTACTATTGTAATCTGAAGATGGAGTAAATCTCCGAAACGCGTCATGGGAAGATAAGAAAGTTTTTTCGGACAAAAAGTAAGTTAATTTTAAGTAAAGTAGAAATAAATAACTTAGCTAAGCTAGTTAAAACATAATAGGCATATTTTAAAATGCTTATGGAAAATAATCTTTTGTTCCAGAATCATTGAACTTAAGTATTAGAAAATACTTTGTGTTAGATTATTTGTAAATACAACCTGGGGACTAAAACAGAATAAGCAAAACTATATTTCAATGTTCACAGAACATTTATTATTTGTGCAAATCTGTTGTCAGGACTAGAAGGGGAGAAAATACTTGTAATTTAATTTTTTGCTTGGATTTCTTTAGAAGTATATTGAGGTTAATTTGACACTGGGCCAAAATACAAGAATACCACTTGTTATTTTCTAACCTAAGGGAAAATACACTAAAACAGAAAACAAAACAATTTAATATAACTTACTTTAGTTCACGTTTATATTTTATTGATTATATGAAATACATTAGTTGTACAGTCTTGTTTTGTAAGATTCCACAAAGGTGTATTACTAAAGATACAAAACCTTGGTCTTGCGATATATTATCAAACAATTTATTGTTTTTAATGACACAATCAAAACTCAAGGGTGTTACTATTTCGAGATATCAGTAGACATAAGTGTCGACTTTAAAGGGAATCCTTTGTAAAAAATTACCATTTTCAAAAAATAAAAATATTATTTTCTTTTTTTCTTGATTTATAAGGTCTAAGAAAAACATAAAATATGCCATAAAAGTTCTTTATATCAGTGTGAAAAATTTATTCAAAGCAATGCGCGTACCTACTTTTGGTCGAGTTAGACTTCTTTATGTTTGCTATATGGACTAAAAACTTTTTTTATTTTTTTAAATTAATTGCAAACTAAGGACAACAATGTTTATTATTAGGCTTTCAATGCCTCCAACATGTAAGTAAAACATATCTTGACTACAAATACTGGTTGCGCAAGTTATACCCCTCTATAGCTGCTAAAATAACTTATGGAATCTTTAAACGCAATTTCCCACAACTTTTTAATATTGATATTTTTTAACAAAAGTTCTTATAACTTTGTAACTGCTAAAGCTACATTGAAGAAATTTTTACCACATCTTTATTATCTTATAGAGCAACTTTTGGGGTATTTTTATTCCTTTAGGACAATTACAGTACATGAGTAGATCTATTTAAAAAAAAAATTGTAAATCACAAATTTGTTATATATATGTATATATATTTTTTTGTAATTACATAGCTACTAAACTTTTAGTGGTATGAATATGATTATACCCAAAAAGTTAGTGCTTTTTATATACTTTAAAACATGATATCAAACGGCCAAGTTGGTTCAGTAGTAAAAAAGTTTAAAAGCTTTAATAAAACATATTTTTGCCTAAAAAACTGAAAAAGGTATGTAAAATTAATGTTTTGCTAATTCCTAAAAGTGTAAACAATTTTTTTAGGTTCTAATGAATGTAAAATAAAGGTTCGTAATTAATCAAGAAAGGCCTATTATATAAAACCCATGTTTCAGTAGGGAATCCTACTGCATATAATGAGGACAACTTTTTTTTTAAGGAGTTTTACAATATTTGTATTATTTCTATTTTTCTTAATAGTTTTTCGATATCTAGAACAAATACTTAATTTTAGGTGTGAACACGTTTTATGATATTTGTGATAAAAAACACACAAATGAAGTTTCTTATTGGTCAAATATATATGTACAACTTAAAATATTACCGCTGAAAATGAAGAACAATGGTAAAAGTTGGTGGTTGTTTTTAAGAGTAAGTAAAAGCAATGAAATCAACCCTTTTTACTACAAGTTCGTTTTTGATATTGCATCAGGATAAGTTACAATACTGGGCTGAAACGTCTCGCAAATAAAAACTAAACATAGAAAAACAAACTAAACTAGCAGCCGGCAACTAAATATATCAAAGACTCAGAAGTCAAAGTCAATATCTGAGGAACCTTTAGCCTCGAGGAAAGTTATTGTTAAGAGCTCTGTCCTTTGTATTGCATCCTTCCTTTGGTTACTTTCCTTTAAAACTCTTACAGTAGGACAAACATTTCCATCATGAATACCGTAAAGTTTGGAATCATATTTTCTTTTTTTGTATAATGCTACGGTTCTTTCAATTAGTAACTGTGCTATATTTTTCAACCACGGTTCAATATTAAACTAATTGTGTAAAATGTTCACAACAGTCAATATAGTCCCAACCCATACATTGAAGGTAAACGTATTTACTTATACATAGGTTCCAGAAAATGTTAAATTTGTTAACTGTGTATAGTGGACAGTTACAGTTAGGAAATATTTTTTCTACACAAACTTTATGAGAACATAATGAGCCATGTGTCTAAATATTAAGTCTATCTATTACTTGGTCATCTAAAACAAACTATTAAGCAATTTATTTTTTATTTTTTTATGCAATCTTACAATTTTGTTATCTTCAATAGTGTATAATTGAACAGAGCTCATTGGTGAAAACAAAGCTTTGTAACATATTTTCTTCAAATTTAATGTACAAATATGATGTCTTACATCTGCTATTGAAAATGTCAATAAAACATCAAGTGAATGCTTTTAACACATGCACCGACCTTTGAATTCATGTATACCATCAGTTTCTGATAGTTGTTGAAACTCACAGACAAATTTTAAACATAATAAATCTAAAAAATATATACTATTGATAAAAAAACAAATTTGGTGTTTGGTTGTTATACCTCTTATTTTAGGTGATCTTAAACTTGTTACTCTTTTATAACCACTGATTTCAGAAATGAAATTTAAATATAGACATTAATGATCGAAATGTTGTTCTGAAGGGAAATATTTTGTTAAAAGTTTTATAAACTTCGTCAAATTTTGTTCCTGTAACTTTAGGTGCTTTATTGTTACAAGATTTTGAGAAGTTATACAAAATTCTTACTCTCAGAAATTAAATTTGTATTCAAGCGATAAAACCCCAAGTTGATACTTTCAATATAAGTAGCATTGTTTTATTTCGCAACTGTAGATATTCTTGCTATCTTCCTTAATTTAAATTAATTTTGCTGACGAAAGTTTATCTTAAACTGATAATAATATTGAAAAATAAACAAATTATATATTTAATAGAAATTGGTTTCTTTAAAATATTTAATGTTTGCTAATACATTTTAATATTGGTATATTTTTCTTAATTTACGAGTATAATTCAGTTTCAGATTTGTCATTATTATATTAAACTAATTTATGAAACATAATAAATGGTTCCGACGAACAGAAATGAAATCGATATCAATACTCGGAAAAGGTAATAGAATAGACGAATTTGATTGTATATAACTCTATCTAAAATTTCAACTTAGTGCAATATCAAAATTGATTAGTAACTTTGGGATATAAAAAAAAAAATATTTAGTAAATTCTCTTTTGAAGAAACAATGCTTAAACATATTAGTAGAGAACTTTGAAACTATTTTATTATATTAATTGATTGTTAAACATGAATATCTGGTCAAAAAATATTACCTAGATCGATGTGTAAACCCAGGATATTTTTTAGCTTTACGACATATTTACTATTCGAGATTACCAAGCAATGTATCTGAGGTCTACTATTATATCCAATAATATCTCACTGAACTGTTTGCTGCTTTTATAAAATTGTATCTTTTTATTAAAAATAAACTTATATTATATTTTATGAAATCCTTTGTATGATTTTAATAACACGCAAATTGTAAGTGAAAGTCCTCAAGTAAGAGTTTATAAGAAACGAATTCAAGCAGCCTAATTGTAAATTTGTAAAACAAAACTCGTTAATGCTGAAAAAGTACGCAAATTATTTTTAGTAATAAACGACAAGATGGGAGGGTTGGGATCGTACTGTTAGTTCGTTCAAATTAATAGTACCGAGTTGATTAAATCAAGCAAGTCCACATCAGTGTTCTGTACAGCATATCAAGAAGGCCATTACAAGTACTGAGAGAGTTGTTTTCTGCTATATTTTAAACGACTAGAATTTGTAAAGTTTATTTTATTTTATAAAGACAAAATTTGAAATTGTTTTCATCTTTTGTATATTTGATACAATTTTAACCATAAGTTAATAAAATTTTGAAGTTTACATTTTATTTAACAATCAAACAATTATCTTTTATGTATCTGTTTAATTAAATTCATTTAAATGCTTTATAGTTTTACCTAGGTAAACAACATAAATTTAAAATGTTGTAAACTCGTAATGTTTTTAGATATGCTAATTGTATCTCATATTTAACTACCCACATTTGAACATATTTTCGCTCTATTTCAATACAAATGAAATCACAGAATATTATTACAGTGGTATGAAATAATTAACATACTTTATTGAAAACTTACTCCATAATGGTTTTCCTTGTATGCACTAAATAAATTTGTATTTTCTTAATATAATATTTAAATCATAATGGTTTTTATCTTGCAGCTAAAGAACACATCATAATTATATATGAATATCTATTTGCACAAACTTCCATGTGCATTCAGTAAGTGGTTTTCTTTGCATGGTTACATTTCGAACACAAGTCCCGCACGAGCGCACAATATAGCTTTTAACTTATATTTCCAAGACTCTTAGGAAGAGACATGATATATTCACAAATGTAAAGTAAAAATGGAGGTGAATTAACATTATGTTTTACATTGCCTAATATCTTAAATGTGTTGTAAAGCATTTACACTATTTTAAATAGGGTTTAATTTGTGCAGTTAAAATCCTCAATTAGACTTTACGATAAAATAATAAAGACACTGCATAGTTACGAGCACCTCAATATTGTGGACTCACGCTTTTCCTTTAGAGTTGTAAACTTTCTAAATTATATTGAAAAAATCCACGTAAACAGTCAAATGATTGTTTTTTAAGTAAATATTAAGATATATTTTTTTTAAACTTTAAACATTTTCACAATTTTTTCAATACGATAAAAACTTGAAATACAAAGGTTAGAGCTTTGTGAGAGTGAAGAGAACTTACATAGTGGTATATTTCCTGTGCGACTATATTGAGGTTAATTTGGACCCGAACCAGCGTACAAGGTGTAAAACCTGTAATTTACTTATCTTGAGCAAATTACAGTACAAAGAGAGAAGTCTGAACTTTTCTAACACTCAAGCACTATGTTTGTACAATATACTTTTCCTGCACGTTTAACCGTTTTTAAGGTGCAAGTTTTTCAAAAATGTATAATGTTTTATACAAGAGGGCTTCACCAACGTTCGATTCTCTTGTCAATCCAGCGGCGAAGCAAATGCAAATAGATTATAGTTTACTATGTATTTTCTTTTAATTTACTAATTGATAAAGACCGAGTGGACTAGGAGGTGGGGCAGTGGTTACTTAGATCCTGATTTACTTATGCAGTATGGACAGACACAGTTTTTTCGTGAATAACAGGAATTTGTGTATATTATAAAGATAACGATATACGTAGGATAAAATTAATAGTGATTGTTTTTCGTATAAAAATGCAGAGTAAGATCTACTGCGCATCCATCAGCCACGACTCACGCGGACTCTCTAGAACTACTTAAAGTAAGAATATTATTGATAAAACCTGATTATGCCATTAACGGTTTCACTTTCTGACTATACTTTAGTATAGAGAAAGTATAGTGATCGCAAAAAAAAAATCGATGTTGAGATTTTTTTGGAAATATCCGTTTTGGGACCCCCTGAGTCCAAAAAAGTGGAATTTACAAAATGTTTGTCTGTTTCTCTGTATGTCTACAAAGCTAGAGCGAAAACTAGTCGATCGATTTCAAAAAAAAATTCCACAAAACATGTCAATTAGGCCTATATAGATGCACGAAAAAGGGTTTTGAAAAACAACCCCCCTTTTTGGCCAAAACCCCCCCAAAAAATCAGTTATTATTTTTTATAAAAAACGGCTCTAACGATTTTGATCAAATTTTGCTTATTTTGAGCCATTAATGTACCCTAAGATATGAAGAAAACCGTATATTTCTATAAATTCTTGTTTAGCTAATAATAATAATAATAATAACAGTTTTTTTGGGGTTTTTGGCCAAAAAGGAGTTGTTTTTCAACATTTTCAAAACCTTTTTCCGTGCATCTATACAGGCCTATTAGACGTGTTTTGTGCAAATTTGTTCGAAATCGATGGAATAATTTTGTCTCTAGCTAATAATAATTATTATTATTAGTTAATATCCTACTTTAATATCACCTCTCCTACCCCACCTACAATTATGAAGTCACAATGAATCTGTTTATTAATTTAAATATGTTTGTAAGAAAGTATGTGCCAGTTCCTGGACCGTTTATTTATATTTATATTTATTTATAGTTTAGTGTTATACATTATGAAAATATTATTATGATTGTATACTGTGCATGTAAATTTGTAATTACAGTTTTAGTAACATTACTTAGAAGTAATTAAACTGCTAAAATGTACAGATAAAACATAACCTCAGAATCACGACTGACACTCCGTCATCTGTCAGTCAACTGTGAGTCCTTAACCAGGACACAAGATGTGCACGTGTATATTCCAACTCGTCTAAATAAAAAGTATCGTCATCATTTAGACACATACTACAGTATGTTTCAAGTGCTTAATTCTACAGGTTTCCTACTTTGGTTATATCCTCTGAGTTTGGTAAACATACATTTTATCACAAACTATTCTAAACTAGATTGATATTACAATCAAAGAAACACATTTTTATGATTTTATTGTTTTGGTAAAATTATAATTAGTTTAAATTAAACCATGCACATCATTAAATCCCGAAACCCTACATCTGACGAAATTCAACAAACAATGGGAATATTTATTAATTGTAGAATACAAATTTAAAAAGTCTGTAGCAAACAAGACAAACAGAAGTAAAAAAAGAAAAAACAAACAAACTCTCAACGAAATACATAACTCTAAAATTACATATGAACATTACAAACAAGCTTTCTAATAATTGTTATTTCTTTTGAAATTGTTTTAGCAAAAAAATTATAAAATTAAAACACAATTGAGTAAATTTTTATATTTTGTAGAAATTTTCAAAAAATATAAAAAATAAGACACTGTAACAATCTGTTAAGATTTATTCCAATGTAAAACATTTCGGAACTCTAATCAAAGATTAGGGGAGACTGGGGAAATGGCGATCACTTAAGGTTTGTTGTCGAATTACACAAAGTAATAAAAACTTATGAAAAAAAATAACTTATGCTACATAAAATATTATATTTTATATTTTGAATCCTTTTGGCAATAATATTTTAAAATTGCATATTTACATAGAAAAACATGTTAATAAAAAAACTACCATGTTCGGCATTACCCCGCCATCCGGGGTAATAACATACATAGTGTTCGCTATTACCCTATATGTAAAACCAATGTAAAAATAAAAGTGTTAAAAATAATAGTTTTAACACATTTAATAGTAAAAATGTTAAAACATTCAATTTGATTTTAATTTTTGCTCTAATTTTAAACAAAAATGTTGGTAGGTATTAACAGTATGTTGGTGACATCTCTGCAACAGAAATATAGAAATCGTCTCGTTTTTGTTAAGGTTGGGATAATTTGTTCTAATGACGGTTGTAATTCTTTAGTTTTGCCCTACTTCATTTCATCTGCAACCAAGAAGTCTTCCTCACTAAACATTCCTGGATTAAGTGGTTACATCCTGTTGTTTTGAAACCATTCATTCCTTTTTCTTTGTTTTGCTACCTTGATGTAAGTTAAGCTTTTTGAATATATCTTGAACATATCACACTCTTGATTAAAAACAGTTTTCAGAGGGCGGTAGAACATAATGTTCAAAAGTTGTAGCCTATGAGACGGGTGTGGTTATTAACAGCAAGACCACACCATTGTCCTTACAGAAGTTGCAGATTTCAAAATTGCTATAATAACACATGTGGGGAAAAGACGAACATGATACGGTTTAATGGAGAACAGTTAGTTCGTGATCACCCCATTTGCAGCCATGTTCTTTTTCATGGCATATTAAACATTCAATTACATTTCCTAAACATCACCATATAAGCTAGATCCCTAATAAAATGAGTGTTGATTTTAGAATCCCTAAATAAATAAAGTAAATTTAAACAGATTTGTATCCCCCCTGTTTAAATGTTTGTTGAATTTAACAAGCAAAGTGGCAGAAACAGTTTTTTGGTTATCACTAGCAAATGTAGCAACGTAATTAAGCCAGTCCAAGCGTGGTAGTTTGACCTTCCCACATAGTAGGTAGCAGAACCAGACTCTATCATTTAAACAAAATAAGCAAAAAAATGTGATGTTCGGAATTACACGGGTGATCGTCATTTCCCCGGCCTCCCCTACTTTAGTGTTTAAAATAAAAACATATTTGATAAACTAAATATCTCTCAATAACCAAAGGAAGAATAAATATAACGAATTACCATATAACTTTATAAATCAAGCAACTAGTTTGAAATATAATGAGATAATTATTAATACAGTAAACATCACCAACATGAACAAATAATTTGAATTTAAATATTTAATATTACTGGCGACGAAATAAGAAAATTAATCAAATAACTAAACTCATAAATGTAGAGTATAATGTTGGAAATAAAAAGCAAGAATATTAAACGTATATTATTGTTAGTCCGTTTGAATAATGGAGTGAAACGACTGATGAGTCTCCAGATACAGATAATAAACTTTGTTAGTTTTAAAATATACTCCCATTTGTCAACATTTGTTTTATCGATGTTTTCCTTTATCAAATGCAATGAATACTTGAGGTAAAACAAATTAATAACCTTTGTCTCAATCAATTACCTTACACAAAGGTACCTTTGTTTCTTCATTTTTGTATATGATCAAATTGTACACTAGTGACAATTCATTATGTGTCAGATGATATGTGCTATTTGGAATAAAGTAGCTAATTGATAATGTTTATTTTGTGTAATGTAAAATAATAAATTACCATTGTATCATTAAAAACAAAATATTACTTTTTAAATAATTTGTAAACTGTGCTCTCTGAGCTACACAAATAAAATATAGCATTTTACCAAAATTTAATTATAGACTATCTAATTATAACACTTATAAAAAGGAACAAATCTTCATAAAACTAGTTATCTTTTTTTACTGGTGTAAGATCCATATCCATTCAAATTAATAAAATAATAGATATTTTAAAGGTGCATGTCTAATAGGCCTACTAAACAAAGTTGTGGTATTGTACAATTTAGCGAACCTTTTTACACACATGCAACCAATTTTGATAACTCATATTGAATGCACTGTACTAATTAACGCGCTTGATTATACTGCCATATAATATACTAAATAACTTAGCGCGGATAAATAGGCTTTGAATTGGTTAGACGCCATGGATCTAATTTAGCCGTAACAATACTGATGGAATGGTGGCCGATTCACGAACTCCTCGCGTGCACACAATTCGCTCTCATTACAGTAATTAATTACACGTTTGAATAAAAATCATAAAGCAGTCGATAATACAAAACGGCACTATTGTTTTTCGAACTGGACTCGAGTGTATCGAAAAATGTAGGTACGATAGATTGGCAATTCGATCAATCGAATAGTGACGATTCGGTTTCAGATTACAATCTTGGACGCATCAAAAAATAATGTTTTACTCAAATATGTGACAAACATTCTTATAAAAAGTACTATGTTTGAACTTGAAAACGATGTCTTATATTTTCTCTCATAAATAGCCTGCTTCAAGATTTTAAGAGTTTAAATGTATAGAATTGTTTAAAATCTCGCATCTCTTACTGCATGTTCAGTTGAACACGTGCACTTTTCCTGCACGGGATTTACATTACATATACATCAATCACTTAGAACAGCACTATGGCGCCTCCTAGACAAAGTACGGCCTTACCCAGTAGTAGGTACAAGTGTTTACCCCACCAAGTCTACAGAAACTACAGTTATGATTTAGCTAAAATTACCATAAGCTTGATGGGTTTCGATTTACAAACAATGTAGATTATATATTTAGAAGTCCCAGGATTGAATCGTTTTACTAAGTTAATAATTTGACATCTCAATTAACCAAATTATTTGTTGCTTTGGAAGTTGCATTTTATTTGTTTCAATATTGTGTCTTCTTTTTCCGAATTAAAGTATCTGTTTGAATAAAATGTAGTATAATATCTCTGAGGACTCACAGCTGCTAAGTAAAAATTGTTGATAACTAAACAAAATTTGTACTTATCTACCTTAAAATGTCCATGTTAAATAATTTATTTTTCACGTGAAGTAATAATAAATTTAATACAAATAATAAATACTTTCTTCTAAATGTTTTAAACTTACTTAATAGCTAATAACCTTTATTGAATTTAGTATTGTATAAATTAAATGATTGGTATGCATTTATGACATTGTTTTTCTTCGTATTTCATACATTTTATGGAACTTCTTCAAATAACTTTAATGTTTAACTATCTTAGAAGTACATAAAACAATGTATGTATTCACCAAAATACTTTTCTTTCTAGATATAAATGTTTATTTTCTTCAAGAAAATATTGGTGTAGTTTTTAATATTAAATTGTTTTATTTACAACTTCTAAATTCTTTTATTTTTTAGCTTAATTTGAATTGTAGAATTTTTAGCTCCATCGTAAATTATCTTATACACGACCATCTAGGTTAAATCAGATTGATTAATTTTGTTAATATCGTTGTAAAAATTATGTATTATTGCTAAAATAACTAAATTAGTTCAACCGTAATAAAAAAGTTTTGAATTTTTTTATAAAAACAATACAAAATTCAAAATTTTCAAAATAATTCTCAGAAAAAATGCATGATCAACTTAACCTAAATTTAAAATGAATAATATTTGAATACTTAATAATTTAAATATCTTTGTATGAAATGTATAGACAGAATTTTATAATAGGTAATTGTTTTTATAAATTTTTATCTACAGAAATTTAAATTTCAGCTCGGTTAAAGTTTTCGGTAGTCTTGATTTCATTACCTAATTAAGCATTATTCAGCAAAATGAATCACAAATACGCTTAGAATTTAAACGGCGTGGATTAGATGTTAAAAACTTTATTATCCAATTTTTTACAACCATAACCGCCGACATTTGTTTGCTTGCTTTTATATAGTTTATTAGATGCTTTCATTGTACACAGTAGTCATATAAAGTAACAAAATATTTCCTTTGAAATAAAAAATAATTTTTTAAATTTAGTATAGTCTATTGTATTTTAAAAACTAATGTAGGTTGTAAGTTGTAGCTCATGTACCACTGAGGAGGACGACTTTGATGTTGAAACTCGTTTTATTATTAAACGTTTGTATGTGAGAATGAGAAAACTCGTCAAGCTCAAAGTTTATTAATAAAACAGATTTACAGAAAAAAGAGAAAGAAAAAGTACAGTAAGAGAAATGAAAAATATTGAACCAAAATTTGTGAAGAAAAGAGCTCAGTGAATATGCAAATTACACTTTTTATTTTTTGTATATGAAAGATACTTCTTAAAGAATATGACAGTTCCAATAACGTGTTTAAACTAACCATTTTTTATTTAAGTGCAAATAATGCAACAACACAACGACTTATTTATTTTTACAAACTGTTAAACGAATTTTTAAAGTGCATACAAATTGTAAATTTTCCCTAAAATTCTGGAAAACTTAGAGGGGTACATTTTTGAACTGGCAAGATTGGGCTATTCCGCTTTATCGTTACATTGGTGCTACTGTTTTTCTATCCCAGTTTGAATTTAGTTGAAGGGTTATTTATGACTTTCTTCTTGTTATTTTTAGGTAGATAAAATACATTATAATGTGTGTTTCTGTTTAATATTTAGTTAAATCGTTGAAAACTTTTTGTAAAGATTTATTACATTATTATAATTATATTTTGTTACATACATCAAGCAATTTATAATTTCGAAGAATGGGTTTTATTTAAAAATTGTGGAAACGGCAATGCTTCGCTATAATTACATATATAATGAGAATAATAAACGGTATCAGTTAACTGACACAAACTTTCTCCCAACTTACTGTAGTCAAAATAATATTGTTTTTAATCATTTTATTTACTACTTTTTAGAACAAAACAAAAAAATAATATTCTACCTACGTCAATCGTATAAAAAAGTTATTGTCCCAGGCGGGATTCGATCGCGCGACCTTTGAATTACTGGCCGTCCTCGCTACCGTTGTGCTACCCCGTGCGGCCGTCGCCGTGATGCTAGATTGACAACATAAACTTGTTTATTTTTTAACATTTCCCCATAATTATGAAACGCCGAAGTTTTGATAAAAGCGGGTGGTGTCATTTTGTTTGGCATCTTAAGCACTATAAATACTGAAAATTTGATCAAAATCGTTAGAGCCGTTTTTGAGAAATTTGCATTTTTGTCGTTTTTTATGGGTTTTTAGGGGTAAATTACCCTTAAAAATTAAAAATTCCAAAAAATGAAAAAAACGCCTGGAGATATTAGGGTTTAGTACCTACATACCAAATTTCATGAAAATCGGACCAATAGTGTCCCCTCTGGTCGTGTATACATACTGACACACTGACAGACAGACACCACGTTAAAAACACTTTTTTGGGTTC
This sequence comes from Philaenus spumarius, assembly GCA_018207615.1. Classification (NCBI taxonomy): domain Eukaryota; kingdom Metazoa; phylum Arthropoda; class Insecta; order Hemiptera; family Aphrophoridae; genus Philaenus; species Philaenus spumarius. Next base: position 16,129 of record JAGFPH010018539.1, read on the forward strand.
AGGGAGCACCAAAACAAAAAATTCCACTAAAAATATTTTTGGGTTCAGGGAGCACCAACACAGATAATTGCACTAAACAATTTTTGGGGTTCTGGGAGCACCAAAACAGATAAT
>JAGFPH010018540.1:0-12267 GCA_018207615.1 Philaenus spumarius
AATGAAATGTACTCATAGATGTTAAATACACCTGTAAACATGATTTGTAATTTTATGTTCGTTTGAGAATTATGGTTAACAAACAGGTCGAAAACAGGATTTTTAGCATTTATTGGTGTATAGCTAATAATTTATGTAGGCTTAAAAGAAATGTGACACATAGATCAATTTGGGCGAAACTCACTGTGCATTTTTTGGGCCATGGAACTCGGATCTAAAATCGTTTTTTTTAATTGTGCGTAATGGTAAGGCACAATATTTACCCAATATCCTTTTATTTATTTAATCACATTTGCGAGTGAAGCCACAGTTATCAGTTACTTGAAAATAAAATGAAACTTTTATGCTCGATATGACATACAATGTAAATTTTCTGATACTTGGACATTGGTTTGGCTCAATCCTGATTGTTATTGCTAATTGTAAGATAAAAACACTTACTGTAGGCTTTTCACTAAAGATACATTTAACAGACTTCATTGTAGATATCCTCGGTTAGCAAACAATAGGCCTACTGCCTAACTGACATTTTTAACAAAATTGAAGCTTTGGTTCCAAACCATTCTGGCGAACATCTCGCATCAATCTATCGACTAATAGAATGTTTACGCAAAAAATACTGGAAATAGCAACACCATTGCACAAAAACAGAACCGCCTAAGTACACAGAGCGGACTGCCAAGATATGATACTGCCTATCTACAGACCTTTTATAAAAAAAATCTATGAACGGTCTATGGGAACAATACTGACTAACCAATTATGTACAGGTTAATTGGATTCATTAAGTTCCAATATCGCCTATTTGCAACTGGATAAAGAACCAATACCGCCTAACTAATGTAGTAACATTATTAACTTAGCATTCTTTTCTTCGTTAGACAAAGAGTATCCAAAATGTTGTTTTAAAAATACCAATAGCATTATATTAAGTTCACATTATATGTACATTATAAGTAAGCAGATTTATGTCCCTCCCGTAAAGTTACTATAATGTTACTTAGAAGGTATTGTTAGCTAACTGACAATATATTTATTGCAAATACTGTATGTTCCAAAATGAATATCAGAGTTTTAAGGATTTTAGTATTTATTACATTTAACTTACAATTATAAATAATACATAAAATGAAAGAGCAACTCAAACAGCTTTTCCTAAAAGTGTTCAATGTAAGTACCATTCATCACACAGGACACATCGAATTGAAAGCCAAGCTTGTCTCAAACTTTGTTCAGTGTGTCTGGAGTAATTGTTGCGTCAGCTGGTAGTGGAGGAACTTACACACGTTTAAAAAAACCCAAAGGTCAAAATCATAAAGCATCAGTCAGGGGAACATGGAGGCCATGCGAAATAAGCTCTGTCATCCGGCCCCTTGCGGCCAATCCAGAGGTGGGCCAGAATGTTGTGTATTCAATTGCGTACTGAGTTATATCAGTGATTTGCCTCACCATCTAGCTGCCAAATTAAGTTCTGTGGTTCAGGTTATTCCATTTGAGGAAAGATCCATAGTTGCGCATCATGATAAAAAACACCAGTTAGAGTTGCTTTAGCAAAAAAGAAAAGCCCTTAGACTCCCTACAAAAAACCATTCAATTACAACTGGACCAACTCATTGGGATTTGCTAACATGAGTGTTTACATGTCCAATTAGGTGAAATGTTGATTCAAAAACGTTTTGTCGTCATGCAGCAACATATCGTTTGCAAAGTTGGCACATATACTGTAATCTGTAAACTTTAGAGCTTGTAACAACTGCAGACGTTAAGGACGTAGTTGTACCAGATGCACACATGAGTGTTTACATGTCCAATTAGGTGAAATGTTGATTCAAAAACGTTTCGTCGTCATGCAGCAACATATTCTTATATTATTATTGTTGTCTAAAAAAAATAATTACATACTAAATTTAAGAAAAACAATAACTTGTACAAAACTAAAACTTCGGAATGAATATCAGTCAGCTATCAGTACAATTAAACAAGTAACAGCTGAGTGAAACAGATGTGTCTGTAGGCATAAGCCGCGCTGAGAACATTTGCAATAGTAGACTCATTTGCTCTGGCGACAGAACACAGACCGATAAGGTGTTACAGACATTGCTTATATTTTTGATTTGGTCTTAAAATACTCAAACAACATCATCCTGCACTCTATTGAAAGTTTCGTGAATTCTGGAATCCTCTACAGATGTTATTATCACTTGGAGGATTACATTTATTCGAACTTAATACGATTAAACTTAAACGAAGAGTCAGTCCTTGCAAACTGTAAAACACAAATAGATTTTGGTTCACTAGTCGCCATCTTTTCTACTAGCGCTTTCTAACGGAAGAGAGAGGAAACAGTGCTATCAAAACTGTTTGAGTTGTTCTTGCATTTGATGTATTACTTATTACAATTGTAAGTTAAATGTAATAAATACCACAAATGCCTGATATTTATTTTGAAACACCTTGTACTTCTTCAAAACATTGTTTTGGTTATCTTTGATGTTAAAACCAGTTAAACGTTAAAATTTGGCAGTTTTTCAATGTACATACGGAATCGTTTTGTAGCTTGTTAGTTTAGTTTTTGTTGTGAGGCTAACTGAAGTGTGTATTAACTAAATACTGTTTAAATTGTTTCAGCTATTCCTGCCAGAGGGTACCGACCAATGGGTGTTTGCGAAACCGTTAGTGTCTAGACTGAACACGAGTGTAAATCGATAGTGAAACATTGTTTGCAATAACGCATGTACCTGAACCTTGAAGGTTAGCAATGTAGCCTCGTCCGTTATAAGCTAAATTGCCGAGTTGTTATTGTAACAAAACTGTTAAGGGAAACAAAATAATATATTAAACTATTTTTACAGATTTTGGCACAGTTTGTAAATTAGTTACGTAAAAATTAAATTAAGGATAAAACCGATTTCTTGTAATTATTGATAAATAAATTATGAATATTGAAAATTTTCTTATAACATGTCTAAATCTTTGCCGGATTCGAAATTGAATGTACCGTACTGTGAAACGGGTTACTTTTGTTAAGTTTTAGTGCACCGTACCAGGATTGAAAAACAATCGCGGAATCGACACTGTGCGCGTCAGACTTGTTTGAGAGAACATTTGATGTTGAGCTGAAATTTTACTGATTATATTTATGGACCAAACTTAAAATATAGTTAATATTTTTAAACTAACGTTTGACTTACAAAATTAGGAATGTGAAAATATAAAATTTTGTGTAATACAGAGTTTGTGTTAACCTTTTGAAGGTTGGGCTATACTACCGGTGACTGACCAAGATGTCTGTGGCTTAATTATAGAATTATTAACTAAATACTACAAAAAGGTCCTGACTATTTTTGTTTTATTTTGCCACTAAATAAGAATTATTCGTTCTTTCAGAATATATAATTTTTTTAGCAACATTTACTAGTCATAATGTGGGATTACAAGAAAATGGTATAATTTTTTTCACAAATTTTAAGCCATTTAAAAAAAGTTTTATTTATTTTATGTAAGATCTTGATAATCCGGTACACTCTGGGATTTGTCAGTGTCGGATCATCAAATATGGTGGATCATCAAATATGCCGGATTATCGAGGTATTTTTTAAGAAATAAATAAAATTATGAATGTACTTAAAAAAAATTCATTTAATATTTACATGGATAATAAAGTAAAACTGCATTTTTACAGATAAACATATGGATTACTTAAAGACAAATTAAGATTGTTACGGTACTAATATTTTAGCAGAGTCCAATCTGAGTCACTGTCTACTGTCCTAGTATAGACAAATTGAGTGGCTCCGTGCTACGGCGAATGCAGCAGTAGTACCGAATGGTTCCGGTTTCTCCCGAATGCTGCCTGCTGTCGAGCGCTGGTTTTTTTCTCCAAAAATGATTTCTGTTGTATACCAGACCAGTGCTGCCGAGATAATTAATGGGCCCTTAATGTGTATTCCAGACGCCTTTTTATATATAAATATATATCCACAGTGTTTTGCCAAAGGTCTAAAAGGCCATATTTCAGTTTTTTCAGTATAAGGAAAAAAAAATTACTATTTGAATACATACATATAAATTGCTTATATTGTACAGTTTTGTAATTTTTCCTTTTAATTTCAACTACGATATAGCAAAATTGAAATTACAAACATTTTTTAAATTAAAGAAAAAAAACTTATTTTTGTACTATTTGCCTTTTGGCATTACTGTACTTACGGATGTTAAACCTATTTAATCAAGATTATAGTATTTGAAAAATTAAACTGGCCTTCTTTATCAAATATTTTATTAATTGCCTACAGGTATAGGCCTACAAATAACTTTAATAAATACAACTGTGTTTTTCTTTCATTTTTATTTTAGGGCTTGACCCAGGGGTCCAGACTATTGGGTTTTGCCGGACTATCACGATTAACGAGGTCTTATTGTATGTTTTATTTTTGTTAGAGAAAACATAATTTTTGGTGTTATTGAAACTAGGTCTAATGTATGTTCTGCGTTACCTCTGCAAAAAAAGAAAAAAATGTTAAATAAACCTGAAGAAATAAACTATATAAACAAAATGCCAAGACATCTGTCAGCTGTGTTGGCAGCAGCTGATTGTTTTATCGCAAACAATGTAATGTATGTATGTAATGTATTCATTCATTATTTAATCCGATGTCTTTGGATATATCATATGTTAGTCTTACAACGGTTTTATTGACGTTATAGTTTGTAAAATAATACTAAGAATATTAAACAAAAATAAATGAGTTGAAGTCCATAAAAACTAACAGCAAGTCCAATTGAGAAAGGGTAAAGTTATAAAATTGTGATATACACTTAAACGAGTCTGACTCGCACCTTCCCGCTTTTATTTTCTAGTACAGATTATCATGTAATATTATGTAGATTACCAGTTAGACTTAGACAATCGCTTTACCATTCTACTAGATGATAAGCATTAATCTAGCCTATAATATATTAAATATACTTAAATAAATATATTTATCTTAAATCTAGTAAGTAAAAGTGATATAAAAATAGCCATAGTTTTATTTAAGCCTTGCGGAAATGAAATCATTGATCTGCCCTGTTGTAAGATCATACCGAGCTCTTATTGTAACTTATACTGTTTTGTAGAGATAATTGTTAATACCATACCATGTCATGTTTGTTATTTAAACTCAAAATTATTTTCAATATTAAGAATATAAATCTCGTCATGATAAAAGAAAAAACCTATTTGAATACAAAATGTGATTTGTCATTTTCCTTGAGTTTGTCTTACCTGTTACTGTACTTGGAAATAAGTATCATAAGAGTCGCAACTTTATATTTACTCTCCGCCCTTGCTTGTTTCACTCGTCAACCTCGGTGGAGACAGACCAGTGGCGTAAGTACAAGAATGGCGCCTCTCAAAAAAAAAATGAAGTCGCAACTTGTCGGCTCTAGATGACCCCTTTCCACCCGTAAGCAATCCCACCCCACGGTCTTATACCTAGTAGTAATTAGATATTATTTTTACTTTAAATTGAATTGAAATAAAAGTAAATTCATTTAAGTATAGGACATTCTTTAACCAAACTATCTGTTGGTAGCATTGTAATTAAGTATGCCAATACTATGAAGTATCACACTCAAAATAACATGCAAGCTTTACGTTCAAACTAATTTATCATCTTTAAAGGGAAAGAAAGACTGCAACTTTAAACATCAAACATCAAGGTTTATTATTTACAAAAATCTTGTAAGTTGCTATAATTACATTTATTTAAAACCTTTTTCTTCATGTGAAAATACTTGTCGGTTAACGTGTAAGGTCGATAGCACGAAGGCGGCTTATACTTTGAAGGGGGTGATTATACTTTGTCTGTGTCTATCACGTTGATACACACTACGCACACATCATTAAGGATAGGCGCATATTGGGGCGCGTGTGATATGACATGACGTGAGCTGCAAAACACAATCGCGCCACACGCATCGTGTTGGGGAATGCATATTACAACGCAGTTGCTCCCAACTCTTGTCCAGTAGACACGTGTATTTTACTTCATTTGACTTTTTAGAATGTTTAAAATAAATGATTCACAGATAAAACTATGTTCATTAGATCTAAAATAATTTAAAACAACTTCAGAATTACTTGCTGTTTTTACTAACAACTACCGAATGAACCGAAGCTCACAGAAGTGCACGGGATGATATACAGGGTGTTCCCAAATTATGTTTCCAGACTTCCACAAATTGTTCCTTTGCTCAAAACAAGAACAAAACTTCCAATAAACATAGGTCCTAAAACGCTTAGTTTCCTAGATATCCGCCATTTTGTTTTTTTTACAAAATAATTCATATCTAGAGAACGGTTTGACTGATTGAGTTCAAACTTGGCATGAAGTTTAACCTAACAGTGATATACCTCAAGAAAAATAAACGATTAAACCCAATCATGCGTTTCAAAATGGCGGCTGTTTGAAAATTTCAAACCTAATTTACTCCAAAACCGTACATTTTAACGAAAATTGTCAAGACATCTTTTTTGTAGCCCTTTTGATTCCCTATTACATGGTGTAACTGTCAAAACAATCGGATGAAGGATAACAGTTAAGTTATGTTCAGTTAGGATGGTTTGTTCAACCCGGCATCCTATACCAACACAGTAATACTACAATATTGTATGGACATTTGTTGTCATTACCTTTTACTTAGCTATTATCCTTCATCCGATTGTTTTGACAGTTACATCATACGATAGGGAATCAAAAGGGCTACAAAAAAGGTGTCTTGACATTTTTTGTTAAAATGTACGGTTTTGGAGTAATTTAGATTTTGAAATTTTCAAACGGCCGCCATTTTGAAACGCATGATTGGATTTAATCGTTTATTTTCTTGAGGTATATCACTGTTAGGTTAAACTTCATGCCAAGTTTGAACTCAATCAGTCAAACCGTTCTCTAGATATGAATTATTTTATACAAAAAACAAAATGGCGGATATCTGGAAAACGAAGCGTTTTAGGACCTATGTTTATTGGAAGTTTTGTTCTTGTTTTGACCAAAGGAACAATTTGTGGAAGTCTGGAAACATAATTTGGGAACACCCTGTATATATTATGTTCTTTATATGTACATACCTTAAACATTTTCACTCGTTAGTTTATGACTTTATGAAAACATAATTTTTTAAATTTTTATGGGGTTAATGTGAAACGCCAAATATTTTATTAAAAATTATTTCATACTAAAATGCAGAGAACATATAAACAGTTTTAATTCATTAACAAAAAATATTTACTAAACAATTCAGAGGACTTATTTTATATACTTATTAAAAATTATTTGATTAAAAAATACTTTTTTTAGTGTTTATTGAAAATTCAGATTTATTATTCAAATAAATCCAATTTTATTTTCAACATTTTTAAAACTAATTAGACCTCATCAGCTTTTCCAAGGCCAACATCTGAATAATGTGATAATGGAAAATGCACAACTGAACACCAAAACCTTTGAGCGACAATAGAGTGGGTACTGAACTCGTAAGACGCGTGGAGCGAGAAACTCTGTCACTGCCACTGTGTCACATGTCTTTCGTTACCAATATGCACTAAACACCTGGTGGTTATACATTTACATCAACGAAATACATTTGTTTGATGGTGTACGGTTTCAGACTTAGGATCCTTGGTTATATTATTTATGGAACAGTTTTATTAAGATAATCTTTACTTTGATGATATTGTGTTTACTACATTTTATTTTTTGAATTCCTTGTATTGCTTTGTATTTTTTATGTGCACAGCATGGCTTTGTTATTTATGCCACTGGTGGAGACCCATTGGCAAAGCCATTGCAAACAGATTATTTTGACCTAGGCTATACATAGCTAATGTAAGACGGAGATTGGAATAGACACGACCAGCTCCAATAATAAATTAGTCCATTGTAATTTCACCATTAATATTTAAATAATTAACATTTCAAACAGATTTTAATATTACCAACTATAGCCCAGTCGGTATAAGTTTAAACTACCAGTAATTTGCAATACGGCTGATTTTTTTTTATAGGTACCTTAAAGTATGTAGATTAACATAAAAAAAGTTTGCCAGTCTATCAATTTCCCAAAGTCGAAAAAAAATCGATTATCATTTTTTTTCGATTATCCTTAATATTTCAAGCTGGGATGAAGATAGAGAAAAATAAAAAATACCACCGTGTAGGGGAAGTATTTTTCAATAAAAAAGGTCATATGTACTTCTTTCCTCGGAGCAATGGTTTGTCTGGAAAAAATTTGATAATGCAGGTATGTACTTTGCAGCTGGGGAAAGCACTACCAAGTTGAAATCTCATTTATATATGAAGCGTTGGGTCATTCTAAACTGGCCGAATTTTAATATATCGAATTGAAACTTGACATAGGAGTTAAAATATATATATTAAACATTTATGCTGAGTCTCAGCTTGTTATCTTGAAAATGACCCGATCTAGAGCCACTTGACTTACTAATGGGTTTCTCGATTTTAGGAGTATGCCTACCGGACCCACAAACTAATTTTAATCGGCTTCAGTTTAGAAAATTTTCAAAATATCAACCTGAAAGTTTTTTTACAAGTTAAATATATAGATTCAAACAAGTTCAAGGAGTATAATAAACCTTTTTCATTATTTACTTTTAAAAGCACAAGTAAATTAAAAAAGTATAATTTCAGAATTTTTTAGATTTTTCATCAAAACGCTTGAGTTGATCAGCTGCAGATTTTTCATTTTTTTAAATACAGTTTTTAAAATAAGTATAGCAAAAAGCAATTGATTTTGTAACTTCTGTACCAATTTTTAAATTGATATGTTCAAAAATGTCGAAAATGGAGTCATTGAATCCAAAAGTATTATAGTTAAAAGGAGATAGGTAAAACAGAAGACTATTTTCAAGCGCCTCGTTTTTAAAAATAACAAACAAAATCGTTCATACTTACTAAGAATATTTATACGGGTGTATTCAACTTGTAAAACAAATTTGATGTTGATATTTCAAAAATTGACGAAACTGGAATAGATTATAAAATTAGTTTGTGGGTTCAGTACTCCTAAAATCGAAAAATCCATTGATAAGTCAAGTGGCTCTAGATCGGATCATTTTCTAGATAACAAGCTGAGACTCAGCATAAATATTTAAAATGTATACTTTAACTCCTATGTCAAGTTTTAATTCGATATATTAAAATTCGGCCAATTTAGAATGAGCCAATGCTTCATATATAAATGAGATTTCAACTTTTAGTAATTTCCCCTGCTGCAAAATACATACCTGCATTATCGAATTTTTCCAGACAAACCATTGCTTGGAGGAAAGAAGTACATATGACCTTTTTTATTGAAAAATACTTCCCCTACATGGTGGTATTTTTTATTTTTCTCTATCTTTATCCCAGCTCGAAATATTAAGGATAATCGAAAAAAAATGATAATCGATTTTTTTTCGACTTTGGGAAATGGATGGACTGGTAAACTATTTTTTATGTTAATCTACATACTTTAATGTACTTATAAAAAAAATCAGCCGTATTGTAAGTTACTGGAACTTTTGGTCTAAAATTACCCCTACCGACTGGCCTACTAAAGGAAACAATATAATTACGCAACACCATATGTTTGACTTAAAATACAGTAAGCCTTTTGTTTGGTTTTACCTAATCTAAAAAAAACTGTTAGTGGTGAAGAATAATTACTTCCAAATTATTGCCAAATTCGTTGCAAATAAACGTGTTTTGGTTCATTGTTGGAGGTTACCTAAAATTTGTTGATCTAAATCAGCTGTTTTATCTATAGTATGTAACAACGTTTATTTGAATTGAGTAAGCAATTTGTGTTGATTTTTGTGTGTGTTTGATTTAGTTTGTTAATCTAACCTAAAACGGCTGTTGGTTGTGAACTGATTCTAAATATGCTAAGTTGGTTGATATGGTAATGAATATAAGCAAACATGATTGTGTTGCTAAGCTTTTTATCTGATAAAGGGCTGGTGAATGGCCGAATTTTCACTATTTTTAGATTATAAAATAAAAATTTTGCAAAATCCTTTCTTAGTGTGCGTCTATGACCCCATAACAATATTCCTTTAAATTTTTGACTTTGTATCTGAAGTAGTGTTTGCTATGCCTTGATTCTGTCAGTCGTTCAATCAGGACAAACTGATTATATAGATAGACCATCAAAAAATTTTTAGATGAGTTTTCTAAGGACTCTAATTTGTTTGTAATTTATCAGATAAGCTCTCAATTTCCTATACTGTGAAGCTTCAAATAGAGCACTTTATATTACTATGATTGTATACAATAGGTAAATTTTACAATAATCAGGGCCATTTTTAACCACCTCAGCGCTCTAGGCACTTGAATGTTGCACCCCCGCCCCCACCACCATCAGAGCCACTTCATGCCGTCGGAAGTCTGTAATAGTGTCTTGTCTCGCTCTGCGCCTGCAAACAGTATGGCTTGGAACACACACAGCGTTTTTTTTGTCGGATGCCGTCGCCGCTCATAAAATTTAAAGTGTCAAAATTTTCGACGCCGTCTAAAAGCCTCATTGGTATTCATTTAACTGAAGTGTCCAGTTCATCAATCACGAAGTGTGTTATGTAATATTTTATTTATTTTATTGATATGAACAGAGAGCAATTCTCGCTTTATTGTTATTCCATTGCCCAATCGTTTATTTTTCCGACCAATGTGTATGCTCTAATATTCTCCTTCGTGCCATGTCGATATGATGGACACGGCAAATAATCCGTAGCGGACGAAATCGCAGTGTGTGTTCCAGTGACTCATCAGTCAGCGCCTGTCCACACAGTCCTACTCAGACTTTCAGACACACAAAACAACGCATAGGTACATGACTCGCTGGGTGTTGGCTGACAGTTGGTGATGCGTTTGCTGCAAAACTTTTATGAAAAAAGTTGTGTTTCTTTGAACCAGAAATAAATGTATTTAAAAAAGATAACTTCCCATTTTGCCTAAATTTTTGCACCCCTAAATCTTTTGCGCCCTATGCATGTGGAATTACCGTTCATTTGATCTATATTTACAGAAATAGAGGTGCTGCACATAATATCAATCACACTTACACTCGATTCCACATTCACCGTGCAGTACAGAGCGCCCATAAGCCATATTGACCAAACGATAGTCTCAGTAATAGTAGCCAACTAAAAAACATCAAGTCCAATGCAACGCTCGGAAAGTTGACGCAACCCGCATGACAATAAACGTGATGTTCCCCATAATGGTAGTAGCATGACTTATCTCCCGTAAGACCTGTACTGCACGGTGAACGTGGAATTTAGTGTAGAACAAGCAAGCTTAAAAGCAGACGAGAGTAGAGAAAGTTAGTTTTTTGAAATGCAGATCTGAATTCTTTATTCGGTTTACAAACCATTCACATTGAATGCATTTTTACTTGTCATTACATCTCTATGTGACAGGCTCCTTGCTGTTGGTTACCCCCTTTCGTTTGCCCGCAAGGGTGTGACTTCTTAAGGATGTGTCCTTCCGCTCTCTTGTAAGCTTCTGGTTGTCAGGATATATGTTGGTGCAGAAGGTTCTTCAGAATAAGGTGGTGAAACCATTGTTTTACTTTATGTCGTTTATTAAAGCATCACAATTTCTATGCTGGCCCAACCACAGAAGGTAAAGGCAAGTTAGTCCACCTAGTTCAGACTCCAGACTAAGATTACTAAGAGACTAATTTAGGCTTTAACATTTAGCCCCAAGCTGTCTCCCCCTCCCCTTTTACTATATAAACTACTAGCTGGCCCGATTCGGCTTTGCACGGCTAGACAAATCAAAGTTAAGTGTATATTAACCAAAAAATATATATGTTTTTCTTATGGGGATTTTTAGTAACTTTGACCCCCAAAATTTTGAATTTTTTGAAAACCTTTCTTAGCAAGCACCTAGGGCCCTAAGGAAGCTACATACCAAATTTCATTTCAATCCGTTCGGTAGTTTTTGAGAAATCGTGATGAGTGAGTCAGTGAGTGGTATTTGGATTATATAATATATACTAGCTGACCCTGAATAATTATTTTGGTGAAATAAATGCGACAAATGATCGTGATTTAGTAACTTTGACCCCCAAACCCCCTATGATTTAAATTTTTTTAAAAACCCTTTCTTAGTGAGCACCTATGGCCCTAGAGGAAGCTACATACCAAATTTCGTTCTAATCTGTTAAGTAGTTTTTAAGAAATCTTGATTTAGTAAATTTTACCCCCCCCCCCAAATCCCCCTA
>JAGFPH010018541.1:0-10704 GCA_018207615.1 Philaenus spumarius
GTGGGGGTGCGTTGGTAAACACTCTATTGTGGCATCATTCACCGGTACCAGACCACACTGTGGCAACATAAAAAATTGTGGCAACATACACACGTTGCCACAATTTATTTGGCTTGTATTTATGATACTTATCGAAGAATAAGGTATATAAGAGTCAGTTGCCATAAATGAGTTTTTCTCCCGGTGTGTAAAAAGGTCGAACATTACGCATTTGCAGCAACTGGGACTTCGCCGTGTGATAGCGCTCCTAACGGCTAACGTAGTAAGCTGATTTGTGGTGATTTCGCGGCAAAATGTACTTGGTACAGTGTTGCCGCTTCAATTCTCTACAACTTACTACGGATGGTTCATCCAGCCGTAGTAGTTTTGTATACCTTGCTTGGTACCAATCGAATTGTTTAAACGTTACAAATGATTTTCCGTTGTAATATACGAAAGAAATGAAAAGAACAAGGAACAGTAATATCATACATTTTAGTATTTAAAACTTATAAATTATTCAAAAAGTTCAGAATGTTTTGCACGTAATCTGGAAATTAATTCGTATTTTTTATTTTAAGACCAGTAAATAAAACTTGTAATATAGACCACTGTAATTTCTTTTCTTTTAATCGTAATTTATAAAAGTATATACGCTATTTAACATTAGTAGCTGATGTCATATTTTTTTGAAAACATTATTGTTTTATAAGTAAGTTATTCTAAACAGTAAGTTATTTTCTATAATAATAGTAGTAAACTTTTAATTAAAGCCAGAATTCTTGGCCTGCACGATGTTATAATATTTATGTATAACTAAAATTAATTTGATGTAATAACGTACTGGAATATGTACTAAATTACAAAGAGCATTGTCAAATTTCTTTTTGCAATAGTGTACTAATGTAAATTTAAGGAAACCACACTCAAGGTAGTTTATATAATGTGTCCTCTAGTGAAACAATCGCTTCCCAAAATAAATTACAGTTAACAGTATTATAGGCGGATAAAGTCATTAAGCTAAAATATTACATAGTTTATAATTTAATTGTATAAAATGTAATAAATTGAGACCCAACCTATAAAACGAAAGACATCGTGCATTTAAACTCATAAACATATAATCAATCAGGAAGTGGCCAAATTTAATCGATTAGTTTTATTCCTATACACTTATATGCTTAAATGTTTTCTGAATACAAATTCAGATAGGCCTACAACATATTGTAACTGTTTAAAAAAATACGAATTTTAAAAATTGATCTCTTACAAAAATTGGCTTTGAGTTTCACTAGTAGGCTAAACTTAAAAACTATTATTCTTAATTTATTCATATTAGTTTATTCAACCAATTAGTTTATAACACGTGACATTAAAAAAAAAAACATATATATGGTCTTCGGGTCAGAATTTTGAAGGCCTACATTTTATTTGGTAAATATTATGTTTCGTTGCTAATGTTTTTTTTATAGGTTATACAATATTGTATGACTTTTATTTGAGACTAATGTTTTCTAAATTCAAGCTTTAACCAGCTAATTCCTCTATTAATAAAGTAAAAGATGAATGAATAAAGCACCTACACATCTGTATTTAAAAAACCCAATTATTAATCTTTTAAATTTTTTTTAAAGTTTACATTATCTCTAGGCTGTACAGAGTGTTTATAAAGTCCTGTTACCTCCCTTATTTTTTGTTACAAAAATAAGTTAATAAAACTTTGTATATATCTTGAGTTTCATAACTTTTTTACTTAGTATCTGACCCTTTGTAATTTTGGAGTAAGTCAGTTGTACGTTGATGTTAAATGTAACACATTTTAAAAATAGAAACTGTAAGTAAATATAGTAAGGTGCCACTAATTCGTCTGAGTTTATGTCTTAAAAAACTTTTTCATGTAACATTTTTCATGTACTGATATAATAGCTGTACCTGCGTCATTTTGTTCCTAATATTTATTGTGATAGCACTCAGTTTTGCCTTTTTACAAATAAATCACGCAAATGAAGAAAATTTAACAATTTTTCGGACAAAAACCTGCGTTTGTGTTATAATAAAAATATAATTTTCCAGAACTTTTATTGTCCATTATTTTGAAACGAAGCAACATACTAAGTTCTAGTTTGCGCCATTATGTTTCTCGTTTAATAAACTTTTCAGCTGTGTATTACATGCCCTACATTTGCATTTGAAATTGTTAACCCCCTACCCTCTCAAGCCAAAAAAATCATAGAGGTTCAGATATGTCAAAAAAATGTGTCCTGTTATGCAACACAACATATTCCGGGTGTCTCGGAAGTCCAAGAACGGCCAAATATTTTGCAAACAAGCGATGTTATTCTCCAGAACATAATAAAATTATATGAATGCAAATAAATTTATTCACTGTATTGAAATTGCATTCTTCACAGTATTGAAATTTGTGTTAAAAAATGTTGTCCGCCATCTTGAATGTACCTTTTTTTTCAAAAACGAAGGGGTCTTTTGGTACATAATCAATTGTATTACCTTTTTTTTGTAAAGCAAACAACATGCTCTTTATTCGAATTTTCCTTTGAAATAATACCACATGGTGAGACTAGGGTATTACGCCTACATTATTTAGCTAATGTCTGAGTAAAATAAATTAGGAAGACCAAAACTCTTTTAATTTAATTTAATGTCTATACCCATCATTCAGTATACAACTTAAATAAACTCACTAAAATCAATATAGTAAGTCAAGCATCATAGTAAAGCTTGACAGTAAGAGAAATATGTTATGCAGAGATGCAAAACCTGTTCGAAATTATTTATGCAGAACCGAATATAGGCCTAATTTATGATCGATACAAGTCTCATTTTTCTCTCGAAACTATAGTGAAAATAACTGTGAGGTGCTGTATTATCGGCCAAAATATAACAGTATATATTGCTGTAAAAATGTATGTTCATGATTGAGCAGAAGGTGAATGTCTTGTAAACTGTGCACTAACATGATGGTTCAAGTGACTCTTTATTTATTATACAGGTTTATATAAAAATGCTATTGACTATAATATGTCACTTGGTCCATTTATAAGGATTCGTACACATAATATATTCGATAAAAAATACATTATAGACGAAATTTTGGAATTAGATGAATTACATAGTACGAAAATCGTCCAAGAATAGACACAATATGTTTTTGACAAAAATACTTATACTTTGTCGGCATATTTCGGCAATGCAATAAATATTTCAGGTGTGGTTCAGTCGTCTGTCAAAATGTCTGGCCTTGATTTTGACACTAAAGTTATAAAACGGATTTCGTTAACAATTACCTCCCAATCCTTTTTACCTGCTCAAAGTGCCAGTCAAACGTGGGAATATTTTTATTTTTGGCAAACACTTTAAGTTTCTTGACAAAAATACTTCCACTTTGTCGGAATAGCTAGCCAATGCAATAAATATCCCAACAGGAAATAAGTTGTCAGTCAAAATATTTATGGCCTTGTTTTGCAACTAAAGTCATAACTACGATTTCGTAAACTGTACCATCCCAACCCTCCCTAACTGCAATCTGTAAGGCTCGGCTCTCCACATTCAAAACTACGATATTGGGTACCAATTTCAATGTTAAATAACCAAAACATACCTTCACTATTAAGCATATTTTTGTGCTGTTTTTGTTAAAAAACGAAAGCTGTATTTTTTTTCTTAAAGTAAAATAGATTGAGGGTGTTTATTGCTAAGGATTTTTGCAATATCTCTTTTTGCAACTGAGTAAAAAATTTATAAAGTTTACTATTTTTTACTATTTATATCATACGTTTATGAAAACAATAAAACGGTTTTTGAAAATGTATTCAGCAATCAACATCCGCATATGACAGTACTTCAAAATGAAACCAAATTTTTAAATTTATTCCACGAATTAACGGAAAAAAATGACTTATTCTGTAGCATTGCTCTTATGGGAATCAGATTCAATATGGCGGGCAGGCAAGCGCCCCCTTAAGAGTTTTCTACCTGCTAAAATAGCAAATAGCACCTAGTAATTTCGGGTAGGTTTAGAATTTTATAACGTCTGTACGAGTAGGAAAGTATTTAAAATTCAAATATTGTGACAAACAATATCTATATATATAAAGCTGAAATACCATTGACTCACTCACTCATCACAGTATCTTGAAAACCATACCTCCTAGGAATGTGAAATTTGGTACATTGAAATTTGGTTATTGATCATAGGCCCTAGAGCCGCACTAAGAAAGAATTTTGAAATATTTCGCGTTAAAGGGTTGAAGCAACCTGTAAAACCATAAATATTTTTTGTTTTATATCTCAAAAACCATATGGCCTAGGAACGTGGAATTTGTTACACATATTGCTCCTAGGCTTTAGATTTGCATTAAGAAAGAATTTTGAAATGTTTCGAGTTTAAGGGTTGAAACAACCACTAAAACCATAAATATTGTTTGTTTTATATCTCAAAAACCATACGGCCTAGGAACGCGGAAGTTGGTACTCATATGCCCACAGGTACTAGAGGCGCACTAAGTAAGGATTTTAAAATATATGGCCTCAAAAGGTTGAAACAACCCCTAAAACTATACATTTTATTTATTTACTTTCTTTAAAGCTAAGACTATTTACTATTTACTTCTGCTAAGGGGTGGAAATGTAGTAAAAATCCCTAAAACAATTAATATTAATTTTTATACTTTCCTGAAAGTTAGAGAGATGAAATTTGGTACATTAATTTCTTACAAGATGCATATAAAATAAAAAAGTTTTACACTTTGTAACGTTATGCTAAAGGATTGAAAAGTAGTAACAACCCCTATACATATTAATTGAATAACGTTGAGGAACGTGAAATTTGGTACACATATGCTCATAGGTACTAGAGACGCAATAAGAATAATTTTTAACTATTTGGCGTTTAAGAGTTGAAACAACCCCTAAAAAAAATTTTGTTGTTTGCTATACTTTCCTTAAAGCGAGAAAGCTGAAATTTTGTACATTTATTTCTTGAAAAACACATAAAAAGTAGGCCTAAGCCAGTTTCCCATTTTGTTACGTGCTGCTAATTGGTGAAAATGTGATAACAACTCCTAAAAACTATAAATATTAATTGGTTTTCTTTCCTTAAAGCTAGAGATTTTAAATTTTTATTTATTAATTGAAAGGAAATGTTTAAATGCGTAAAGATGATCAAATCCATCCCGATCTATGCATGCGCATATTAAAGTCGTATCTGTTCGATCTGCAACATCCAGCTAAGACTGTGATTTACCAGTCTGTAGATTTAGCGGTTGAAAAAGAAGACGCTCTTCACTCTGAATTCTTTATTTTTAATTGATTTAAATTATTCAGCAAACATACGTTGACGAAGACGATTGAAGGGCAGCCAATGAACAAAACATACCAAATTAATTGAAAATGAATGTAATAATTCACTTTCGTGATATAAAAGATGAAAGAAAATGAGGGAGAAATATTACAATTATGTAACATAGTGGACAGGTTGATTTGCTGTATACCCTATTTTGTCTCTTTGAGAAGGGGTAGTACAGAAACGACACATTTTTGTTAGTAAACAAAACGTGTAAAAATTAGTTGTTTTATTTATAAGTATATATAATTTATAATTATATATAAATTGATTGATGCTTTACCATGAGCCATTAACTGCTGCTGCTTGTGAATGAAGCGAATCTTCTTTAAGTACAAGCGGTCATGTT
Source organism: Philaenus spumarius (assembly GCA_018207615.1). NCBI lineage: Eukaryota > Metazoa > Arthropoda > Insecta > Hemiptera > Aphrophoridae > Philaenus > Philaenus spumarius. Next base: position 5,691 of record JAGFPH010018541.1, read on the forward strand.
GGATGAAGCTCATTTTGAATTGGCGGGAAAAGTTAATAAACAGAATGTTCGATATTTGTCTGTCGAGAATCCAAGAGAACTTTATGAACGACACTCCATCCACAGACGTGACTGTTTGGTGTGGAGTAGTGCGGTTTGTTATCATTGGCCCATATTTTTTTTTAAACGATATGGGAACGCCTGTCACTGTTAACTCAGAACGCTATATGGCCATGCTCAGAAATTTTCTGATGACACAGTTACGTGAGTTAGGAATCGACACAAACTGTATTTGGTTTCAACAGGATGGTGTGACATCAAACGAGTCAACGAAAGTTTTTCGTCAAGTGTTTCCGGGACATTTGATTTCCAGGTTTTTTGATGTTCCATGGTCTGCGCCATCCCCAGATCGCACTTTTGACCTGTGCCTTACTAATTCTTTTAACCTTTATTATAACTGTTGTTATAAAATGTACGAAATAATTTGATTTGAACATTTAACATGATTTACCATGATTTACCATCTTAGTTTTGAGGTTATTATTTATCCTACCCCTTTATTATAAATAAAACATAACATATGTTTTGAGAAGGTTTCATCGGGGGTTGGCGTGCGGAGCACGCAGGGGTCTTCCCTAGTAATAAATTATTGTACATTTTAACACTTCTGATATTGCTTATTAGTAGTTGTTCAGTATTGGATTAAATTTACTTCAACATATAATAACCAAGCCCACACATATTAGGGCCTTTACAATAAGGTTTTATATAGGTCTAGTGAGCAATAAAACATGAAATGTTGGTTGGCGAAATTTTAGAATAATAATTTTTTTATCAAGACTCAGATTCAATCTAAAAAAACCCTGAACTATACTAACATAAATCTCTACTAACAGTATTTTTCGAGTTTGTAAACAAGTTAGTAACACTTCATATTTTAATAAAAATATTTCAACAAGTAGATTACGCAAGTACTGTAGTACCTACTATTCTAAATTTGTCTGTTTGGCTTTTCTTAATAGCTTGTAATTAAATAACTTTTACAAAACAAAGTTCAACCAAAACTGTTATTTGATGGCATTGAAAAATATGAATAGCCTACTAATAAAAATATTTCAAAACAGAAGATGGTAGGCCTATATATAAAATATTGTTCTGTACAATATTAAACATAGTTTAATCAAAATAAACAAACGTTAAAAAAGGCAGCTTCAAGAATAAAAATAATAATACTTTATAAATAATATCTAATTAAGACATCATTCAAATGAAATACATGGTAAATAATAAAGACTGTTTTTGAAGGAAATGTGTTAGAAGAGTTGACTGGGTAGTATTTGAACGGGTTATGGTTCTTACTAAAGTTGGCCTATATTCAAATCCGGCTATTGGCGATGGCTTTTACGGTAAGCTAATTACGGTAGAAATGGTTCCCGTTCTTAATTCTATGAAATAATAAGAATGTTAAGTAAAATTGAAGGATATATTTTTAAAATATCACTAAACAGATCAAATATTTTACCGAGCAGCGTTACTAGTAAAGTTCTACGAATGATTTCCGTTGTTTATTGCTCCCACAATATAACAAATAAAGGATCGCCCCAGGGCTATTACCTTTTCCCGGTCAGTAAACTTTGGTTTTAGGAGTTCGAAGCTTGCAGTATTGTTTGCTTTTTTTCAGACGAACCTTCGTACAAGTACCTGACCCTCTGAGAACAAATAATACTGACCCGTAAGCATATGTTTTGAGTAGATTGTCAACCCATGTTTTTTGTCTTGCTCTAGAAAAGGCGGCATCTCGCTGTTGTAACAATATTTCGTCTTAGCTGGTTTGAACTAGTCACTGTAGTTTGAACAACCTTTATTAGGCAGTAACGTAAGGAACATAAAAAGACTTTGTATAGTTCAAACTCGCTGTAACTTTGAAACGATAGAGCGCCATATTGTAAAAAATGGTTAATCTTGGCATTCATTATACAAACGTATACATTACAATCTAGCTTGATTCGTTAAAGCGTTTAAACTCAAACTTATGGAAACGCATTTTGTTCATAACCTACCAATTTGATATAATTTTGAAACGGTTGCATTCATAGACGAAATAGTACTATTCAAGTATTTTGTCCTGCATCTTAAATATTATTATTTTATTTAAGTTGTAAGCATTTGTTAACAGCGTTCTGAAGCTTACTTTTATTTATGCAAAATAAGCAAAAGATACTCACATTGAATAATGAAAGACGATATGTAATTTTACTATATAGTACATGGTTTTTTATTTAATATATTTTGTTTAATTTGGTGCATGTAATAAGTAAGCATTCAAAGCCAGAGTTGTCTTATTTTCCCCTAGCTGTGTGTCATACCATATGAAGTCCTTTTAACGTAGATGATCAGTGTTCTATTTTCTACACTGAATTATTTAATAACGTAAAAAAATTGGATTAAACAAGCTTAATAGTTGCCAAAAAACCATTGTCAACATTTGAAATAAGTCAAGTTTAAAAAGTTGCACGTTCTGCCCTTTAATAAGTTCCACTCAGGAACTTTAAAACTGTTTATTTGAGTGAACTGTTGAAGAAGATGAACATAAGGAGTTGTAGCCAACTACTGTCATCATTTAATGCTTCACAATTAATTATCTTCCTTATATTATTTCCTTTTGAAGATTACGCCCCTATTAAAAATTTGGAAGGATACCTTGTCCGCCATATTGAATCTAATTTCCATAAGACCATAATAATAAGTAATTTTTTCTGTTAGTTCGTGGAATAAATTTAAAAAAGGGGTTGCATTTTGAATTTACAGTACTGTCATATGCGGATGTTGATTGCCAAATACATTTTCAAATACCGTTTTATTGTTTTCATAAACGTATGATATAAATATTAAACTTTATAAATTTTTTGCTGAGTTGCAAAAAGAGATATTGCAAAAAACTTAAGCAATCAATACCCAGAATATATTTTATTTAAGAAAAAAAATACAGCTTTCATTTTTTGACGAAAATAACACAAAAATATGCTTAAAAGTGAAAGTATGGTTAGGTTATTTTAGGTAGTTTGGTGCATCCTAGAAAAAAAGGTTTCGTATAAAAATTATAGAGAATTTAATTCTCTATTAACGTTTGTTCCAAAAACTTTGGAATTAAAGGTGATAATAGCGCATTCATGCACAGTTTTTATAAATACACAACACAAAATGACACTTAACTAAAAAACTGTTTATTTCACAAAAAAATTTTGAAACAAAAGTTTAAAAAAAATTAAATTCTTTATAATTTTGAAACAAAACTTTTTCTTGGACGAACAAAACCTTTTCTCCTCAGATGGTTGAAACTTGTCAACATTTAAAAGGGGAACCACGCCAACACTTTCTAGTACAGTGAAATTAGACCCAAACTGGAGAATAAAAAATAATAAAAAAAAACAAAGTTCTGATTGTTTGAAGTTGTTCATTACATTTTGCTCTAAATGTGGTAAAAAGTCTCCTTCGATATAGCGTCGGGTTTGGGGTGGGAGGGGGTAAGGGGTAAAAAGTGTGTGTTTTTAAAGATTTTAGGGCGTATTTTCAAAACATTACCCCCTAATGTTAATTATGCGGTAAATCGCCAGGAAATTGTCAATTTAAACACGTTTTCAAAAAATCCTAGAGAAATACCTTACTTTTACCCCGCCATATCTCCAAAACTATTGATCGCAGCAAAAAAAGTACAGAACCATTTTTTTACCCGCATAGTCACGGGTAATACAATACTATATTATAGTAATTTCAGGGCTGGGTATATACCATGATGTTTATTTATGTTTTAATCAATACACTAAGTAAATACAAACAGTTTAAGAGCTTTTTCATTGAAATCGCATAGTCAGAAGTAGTAATTTAGGTACTGGGATTGTATATTACTTTGACCAACTTGAGTAAGATTTCTAAAGATATATAGTAGAGCCGTATATAAATAATATACTTTTCTAAGGTGTCTTAAGTTGGTTTTGTCCAACTTAAGACGCCTTGATCAACTAGAGGTTTCTGAGCCACATGAGTTGTAATATTTTCCGCGCCAGATCAACTTCGATCTCAAAAACAGAACTATAACTTTATATTTAATTTATATAGGGTATAAATATATACTCTAAATAAAATATATTTTTATAAAGTTTTAACTTTTAATAGTAAAACATGGCATGTAATACATACGTAGTAAAAATACATTTAATAATAATTGTTATTTGAATATATTCAAGGTATAAGTTTACTAGAGAATCTTTCAAAAATTCAAACATCAAGTCCAAATTAACTCAAAAAGTTTGAACTTGTTAAAAAACGCTACAACTAAAAAAGGCTTATAATTACATACAGAATCTAAAAACGTAATAGCCCAGTCGGTATAGGTTAAAACTACCAGTAGTTTTCAGTACGGCTGATTTTTTTTATAAGTACCTTAAAGTATGTAGATTAACATAAAAAAAGTTTACCAGTCTATCGATTTCCCAAAGTCGAAAAAAAAATCGATTATCCACCTGACTTATTAATGGGTTTCTCGATTTTAGGAGTACCGGACCCACCAATTCATTTTAAACAGCTCCAGTTTAGAAAATTTTCAAAATATCAACCTGAAAGTTTTTTTACAAGTTAAATATATAGATTCAAACAAGATCAAGGAGTATAAACCTTTTTTATTATTTACTTTTCAAAGCACAAGTAACTTAAAAAAGTATAATTTTAGACCTTTTTAGATTTTTCATCAAAACGCTTGAGTTAATCGGCTGCAGATTAGTCAATTTTTTAAATATAGTTTTTAAAATAAGTATAGCAAAAAACAATTGTGTTTTTAACTTCTGTACCAATTTTTAAATCGATATGTTCAAAAATGTCGAAAATGGAGTCGTTGAATCCAAAGGTGTTATAGTTAAAACAAGATAGGTAAAACAGAAGACTATTTTCAAGCGCATCGTTTTTAAAAATAACACGAAAAAAATCGTTCATAGTTACTACGAATATTTATACTGGTGTACTCAACTTGTAAAACAAATTT
>JAGFPH010018543.1:0-10116 GCA_018207615.1 Philaenus spumarius
GGGATCAAATTTATTAAATAACGATTTCTTCAAAACTCCGAACGGATTGTAATGAAATTTGGTATGTAGCTTCTTCTAGGGCCATAGATGCTCACTAAGAAAGGGTATGAAAAATTTCGAAATTTTAAGAGGGGTTTGGTAGGATCAAAGTTACTAAAACCATAATTTCAGATCTTTTATTATTATGACAATAATAGTGCTTTTATTATTTAAGATCTTTATATATAAAAGCCAAATACCACTCACTGACTGAACACTTAAAAAGAATACAATTACGTTAAAAAGACTGAAAATACCAACCACCACCGGCAACGCCGTACGGGTCAGCTAGTAATAAATAAAAGCATGGTTTGTCCGTACGTACCGATGTAACTCCGCAACTCCCCCCTCCCGCAACCCTAAATTGGTTATCCGATATGACACCCCATCCATGAAGAAGGTTTAAGTTTGGAAGTGCATGGACTGGGTGTTTTGGAGATATGAGTGTCAAAAGAGTTCACCTCACATATGGACCTGTCGGTGTAAGAGCATTGTATAGGCTGAGACTGTCCAGAATGTTCCATAATTGTATAGAATCTTCTAGAAGGTTCGAGAATGGTCTAGAGTGTTCCGGAGGACTTCCAGTATCGGAACTTTCTAGAATATTCTAGAAACGCGAAACGGTTTATAAAGATAGAGACCTAAAGGGCACACATTATTCTTAAGTTGTATATAGGAGGGTAAAACATTTCCATTTCGATTATTTGTGCCTTAGGAGTAAAATATTCCACGTCAAATGAACTCACAGATGTAAAACGCGACTCTAACAGACTGGCGGAAATTGCGGTCGTTCATAGCTGATTATGTATGTAAGCCAAAATGGTAAAGATAGATTGATTTGGACGAAACTCAAGTTAGGGTTGGGAAATAACTAGTTACAATGAATAATTATTTCTACTATGTGATTCAGTGATATTACAGTTTTGTTGCTCAGAATTATCTTAGTTTAAAATATTGATTTTATCTCTTATGTCTTATTTCTACTTACACACCTTTATTGATCGTTAACCAAAAGACAGACCACTCTGAATACCAGTTCTTTATTACGGTGCATAAACTCTGGGCTATACCTTTGTTAAGAGATTCATATGTGATTATACAGAATATCTATGTAAACTGCTTGCTGCCCGATCTGTTTCTGTCAAGGTGTATATGTAGACTTCGCCCAAAGTCTTTTTGACGTTCTTGTGTCCCGAAGAATAGACCGTTGTCAAGAGGTCGATTTTGTTCGCTGCTCAGAGCCCGGACGACTTTCGTCACGTGCTCAATTGGTCCTGGCCTCGACGTAGCACATTGGCCTTACTTCTTCCAAAACCCTGTCCGTCTGTCTCTCATCTCACAAACCTCCATTTCTAGATCAGGATCAAGTTTATATAGCTAACTTCCGCCTGCTTAAGGGGATTGTCTACTGAAAAAGGTAAATTTTTTATTTTGTTTTTTATTTTATTTTTTCACATTATTTAAACCCTTATTCTAATATGAACACAAAAACACATTAGAACTAATTTCTGATGCATTACATATGTTTTCGTATGATTTTACAGTAACGCGAACGCACGATTTTGGCACTAATTGTGTTGGTAATTTTTTATGCACTTAGATAAAACCGACAAAACATATCTATTATATGTTATAATGACCACTACCTAGATCTAGTATTATACCAAATTATGCTGTATGAGTATGTAATTGCATAGTGTAAATCTAACCTTGTAACTTAGAACAAAACTTTACGGGCCATTTCCCGCTAACTGAGTTTTTCTTGATATTCAGGTACAAAATACGATATTCCAAAAGAACGGATAAAGATATAAGGATGACACTTTTGGTGGTTTATTTCACATGTACAAACTAAATCTTCACGTCATTTAGTGGTTATAAGTAGCATAGTTTTTTTTTATAAAATAAAATAGAAAAATAGATTTTTCTCAAATTCAATAACAAATTGTGTGTATCATTTTATTTGCAGTTTCTCTATAGATATAAATATTATATCACATGAGTTTGTAGGACTTCTTATTACCTACAATTTGAAACTAAGAACAACAAAATTCGTCTTATGGTTCCAAGGAATATCAATTTTAAAAAACGCTTACTTTTTCTCTAAAAATACGTATATACCGGTATATACATTACATACATTTTGTAAAATTTAAAAATTGCATATTTCTTCTCCTTCTAAGTCTGGTTATCATATAAAAACGTAAAAAGTAAGAATTTTAAGGAAATAAAGATTTTTTTGATTTTTTAGTAGACAATCCCCTTAACCGACATACTAATTGAGTGTTTTGCTAAAGTCTGATATTTCCACAGTTCCTGTATCGTGTCATAATCATAACTTTATACTTCCGTGTTCTGTCTCCTGTTTCAACGATTTCGCATTTAACATTCCTTAACTAACTATCATAATATATTTGACAAATAATTAATCTAACCATGAACGTAATTATTCCTAACATTAACTATACGTTTTTGGGCCAGTGAATTCTAAATATTTACCATGATTTCTTTCATTCGGATATTCACATCAACGAGTGAATTCGCCGGTGCCCCTAGGGAGTAGCAAATGAGCACCAAACATGGTCCCCAGAACACGTTTTGGGAAGTCATTTAAAATCATATATATATATATATGTGTTCGCACTCTAGCTGACGCATTTTAAGTCCGATTTGGTTCCAATTTGGTACTCATGTTGGTTGTCTACGTCGCACGGAAACTCGTTTTTTGACCGGAAGTAAGTATTTTTTGCGATTTTTCCTACGAGAATGAATTTGTTTTTCAATTTCTACAAATATAAATGTAGGATGTTATTCTGCACATTTTGTTTTTTTAAAAGACCTTATAGCTCACTTGGTTCTTAAAAAATCGATCAAAACGTAAAATACCATACAAGTACCCGGTTCAAAACCATGTGATGGATTCTACCGTGGGGTTGGCGTGCGAGGCACGCAATGCATTGTGTATTAAAGATACTCCCAATATGCGGAGTGGCGTGCAAAACATTTTGCAGCTATTCAGCACCGTCGTGAATACACCTATTTCCCAAATTGTTGGTTGAAACCCTAAAACATAGGCTTATAATCTTAATTTTGGAAATTTGCTCAACTCACGTCAGAGGTTCGGCTGCGTGGCCGAATTATTTATATCTACGTGCGAAGTTTCCGGTGCCCCTGCTAGTTAAAAATTTAATTAAGTTTTCTAGGCTGACAGAAAAATAATCTGATGTAGTAATATGTACGGCGGATGCTCTATAATGCGGTTTCTTGTTTTGCAAGTTGAATTATTGTCCATGTAGGATGGAAGAGAGAGGGCGGGAGTAGAGCAGAAGTAATTTGTTTTTAATCCGGTGCACACAACTTGCGAAAAAGCATTTCTTTCGTGAATAACAATGTTTGAGAAAAAGTGATTTGTCCCCTCATTAGCTTGTTTTCAGCGTCGGGCATACGTTATTGAATTATTATTTATCAAGTAGTTTTGTAATTGAAATACGCTAAATTACGAACTGAGATCACTTGACTCTATGAATAATCTTGGAAAAAATAACATGAGTTTCGCAGAAAAACAAAATCTTGTTGGGTGGGGGGGGGGGGCCTAATCGCTTAGAACATTTATTCCCATCCACAGAGAGGCCGGAACCCTTTCAACATGTTTTTATAACATTTTCTACTCCTGCTAATGTGCTGTAGTTCTGTGCGGCGAAGGCCTAATGGTTTCGATTCATTCATTTTCAAATTGAAAGCGGGAGGGACATTAGATTTTTCGTATAAGGATTGTTGAGACATATATAGTATTTACTAGCCGACCCGTATGGCGTTGCCCGTGGTGGTTGGTATTTTCAGTCTTTTTAACGTAATTGTATTATTTTTAAGTGTTCAGTCTGTAAGTGGTATTTGGCTTTTATATATATAGATCTTAAATAATAAAAGCACTACTGTCATAATAATAAAATATCTGAAATTATGATTTTAGTAACTTTGATCCCCCCAAAACCTTCCTAAAATTCAAAATGTTTCATACCCTTTCTTAGTGAGCATCTTTGGCCTCAGAGGAAGCTAAATACCAAATTTCATTCCAATCCGTTCGGTAGTTTTGAAGAAATCGTGATTTAATAACTTTGACCCCTCCCAAACCCCCTCTAAAATTTCGAATTTTTTGAAACCCTTTCTTAGCGAACGCCTATGGCCCTACAGGAAGCTACATACCAAATTGCATTCCAATCTGTTCAGTGATTGTGGAGAAATCGTGATTTAGTAATTTTTACCCCCAAACCCCCCTAAAATTTCCAATTTTAAAAAAAATTTTTTTACTTAACACTTATGGCCCTAGAGGACGCTACATACCAAATTTAATTCCAATCCATTCTGTAGTTTTGTAGTTTTGAAGAAATCGCGATTTAATAAATTTGATCCTCCCAAATCCCCCCTAAAATTTCGAATATTGTCAAACCCTTTCTTAGTGAGCACCTATGGCCCTAGAGGAAGCTACATACCAAATTTCATTTCAATCCGTTCGGTAGTTTTTGAGAAATCGTGATGAGTGAGTCAGTGAATGAGTGAGTGAGTTAGAAGTATTTCGCTGTTATATATAGACCTATGTAAACTGCTTGCTGCCCGATCTGTTTCTGTCAAGGTGTATATGTAGACTTCTCCCAAAGTCTTCTAGACGTTCTTGTTTCCCGAAGAATAGACCGTTGTCCAGTGGTCGATTTTCTTCGCTGCTCAGAGCCCGGGCGACTTTCGTCACTTGCTCAAATGGTCCTGGCCTCGACCGCTAACGGAGCAAATTGTTCTTACTTCTCCCAAGACCCTGGCCGACTCCTCCCAAACACTGTCCTTTCCGTATGTCTCTCAACTCACTGACCCCATTTCTAGGTCAGGATCAAGTTTACATAGCAAACTTCCACCTGCTTAACCGACATACTAATTGAGTGTTTTGCTAATGTCAGATATTTTCACAGTTCCTGTATCATGTTATAATCACAACTTTATACTTCCGTGTTCTGTCTCCTGTTTCAACGATCTTACATTAAACATGACTTAACTAACAATTATAATATATTTTACATATAACTAATCTAACCATGAACGTAACTATTCCTAACACTCACTATGCGTTTTTGGTCCAGTGAACTCTAAATATTTACCATGATTTCTTTCATGCAGTTATTCACATCAACGAGTTAATTCGCCGGTGCCCCTACTAGTTAGCGAATTTCCATAGGAAAAATGAGCTATTGCAGTGGCCCTTATGGTAAGACCCAAGGTCGGGAGTAGCAAATGAGCACTGATCTTGGTCCCCAGAACACGTTTTGGGGTGTCATTAAAAATCATATATATTAAAATCATTGGTGTTTGCAGCTGACGCATTTTAAGTCCGAGTTGGTTTCAATTTGGAACACATGTTGGTTGTCTACGTCGCTCGGAAGCACGTTTTTGACCGGAATTAACTATTTTTTTAGATTTTCCTACGAGAATGAATTTGTTTTTGAATTTTGTTCTACAAATATAAATGTAGGATGTTATTCTGCACATTTTGTTTTTTTACGCGACCTTATAGCTCGCTTGGTTCCACCAAAATCGATCAAAACGTAAAATACCAAATAAGTACCCGGTTCAAAGAAATGTGGTGGACTCTAACATGAGGTTGGCGTGCAAAGCACGCAATTCATTGTGTATCGAAGATACTCCCAATTGGGGATTGGTGTGCGAAGCAAGCAATGTTTTGTGTATTAAAGATACTCCCAATAAGTGGAGTGGCGTGCGAAACATTTTGCAGCTATTCAGCACCGTCGTGAATACACCTATTTCCCAAATTGTTGGTTGAAACCCTAAAACATAGACTTATAATCCTAATTTTGGAAATTTGCTCAACTCACCTCAGAGGTTCGGCTGCGTGGTCGAACTATTTATATCTACGTGCGAAGTTGCGGGTGCCCCTGCTAGTTAAAAATTTAATTAAGTTTTCTAGGCTGACAGAAAAATAATCTGATGTAGTAATATGTACGGAGGATAATCTATAATGCGGTTTCTTGTTTTGAAAGTTGAATTATTGTCCAAGTAGGATGAAAGAGAGAGGGCGAGAGCAAAGCAGAAGTAATTTGTTTTTAATCCGGAGCACAAAACTTGCGAAAAACCATTTCTTTCGTGAATAACAATGTTTGAGAAAACGTGATTTGTTCCCTCATTAGCTTGTTTTCAGCGTCGGGCATACGTTATTGAATTATTATTTATCAAGCAGTTTTGTAATTGAAATACACTAAATGACGAACTAAGATCACGTGACTCTATGAATAATCTTGGAGGAAATTAAATGAGTTTCGGAGAAAAACAAAATCTTTTTGGGGTGAGGGGGGTGGACTAATCGCTTAGAACATTCATTCCCATCCACAAAGAGGCCGGAACCCTTTCAACATGTTTTTATAACATTTTCTACTCCGGCTAATGTTCTGTAATTCTGTGCGGCGAAGGCCTAATGGTATCGATTTATTTTCAAATTGAAAGCGGAAGCGACATTAGATTTTTCGTATAAGGGTTGTTGAGACATGCATGGTATTTATGTCCATTTATTTAGTTAGATATAACATAATTCGATCACTCAGCTGGACCGCTGACTTGAGTTGAGCAAATTCCCACAATTAAGTTTTTATGTTTTAGGATTTCAACCATTTGGTAAAATGATATACTTACGAAAGCGCTGAGCATACGACTACATTAATAGAATTTGTTTGGACCTCACCCTCTAACGTTCCGTCCACAACCGAAGAACTCGCTTTGCACATCGAGCTGCGCTTTGCGAGTTTGCACCTTTAACACCTCGGATTATGGACTGCTTTGTTTCGCTTGCATCTCGACGTTGAGTGTGAACCCGAAGCTGACGGTAAAATCCCCATCGTTACTTCTACGATATTTTACGTTTCGATATATTGTGGGGGACTATCCAGGCTAAAAACCTCAAAAACGTGTAATTCTAGTAAGAAAATTTTCCAAAAAATGTACTACCCGACATACAACGTTCTTACGGTTGTTCTATTGTTTTGTATAGTTATTACAAAAAGGTTGGGCTGGCTATGCATATTCAGATTCTACATGCAAAAATAAGTCGAAAACGTAGTATAACATTTTTTCGATCCCGGCTTAGTTTAGCCGTAATCCGCCATTTTGTTTTTTTCCAAAAAATCACTGTAACTCTGGAAATAGATAAGATATCGATTTCAAATTTGGAGTAAGCATTTTATATATTACGATTAACAAGTTTACCAAACACAAAGAATTTATTTTTATAATTTTCAAAATGGCGGCCGTTACAAATTTTTAACGTGAAATATCTTGAAAACCGTTAACTTTACAAAAAATGTACAAGAGACAAAATATTTTCCTTTTTTAACGACAGACATATGCTTTCTTTGTAGTTTCAGTAGGTCAAAGGATAATTGAGTTGTCGACAAAAAACTAAAAACATAATTAATTTCTTGGTAATTGTCTACAACAACCAAAATTAGCCTAAAACCATAATTTTTTTAAATTTAACTTTATTTTTTATTTTTGTAGCGGGCTATGCAGAATCTGAATCTGCATAGTCGGCTACAAAAATAACTAAAACAATTATGGTTTTAGGCTAATGTTGTTTATATATAATTTTTAATGACACTATAAAACATGATCTACGTACCACGATCGGTGCTCATACACCACTCTTGGTCTTAGGTGCTACCTTAAGAGTCACTGCCATAGCTCATCTTTCTAATGGAAATTCAGTAAAAAATAGAAATGTGAGGAACGTTTACGCTCAAATACGAATATTATTTTTAGCTATTTTCTTATCACTACTCAAATACCACGGGTAACCTTGCTAGTAATAAAATAAAAACAATAAATTTCCACCTTTTTATTTTCTGCTGTTGTTCACGCTTTCAAAAAAGTTAATTAAAATCTGTCCACATGTTATGGTCTGCTGGTCAAATCACCAGTTCAATGTTTTGGTGGAATGGAACGGTTTGCCGTTTTAAAAATATCTTAGTCAAATCCCCACCAGCCGAGGGACTATCATACATGCAACATTGTGAACATAAAACAATACATTTGTAATTTTTTAAAACTTAAAGTTTTTATGGTTCAGAATAATTTTCACATCCTCTAAAAATATAATGTTAAGAATTTTCTTAAAATTCGTTCGGGATGAGTAGAAACAATTAGCATAAAAATAACATAATGTTTCGTCTCCTACGCCTTCTATTCAGGAAGGGGTATTAACTGGAATCGATCCTGCGAAACTGTGTTAAACGTTGCATCTGTAGAAAAAGTATATTTACCAATTAATTTTCATTGGTTCCAAAAGCGATTTTATGCGGACGAAAATACTTATCAATCGCAGAATACAATTTAAATCCAGGTTGAATATCAATTCCTATGTATTTTGTTGTTGTAACACAATTTACGAAATGAGGAAGCACAATGTCCATTTCAGGGTATTACCAAGTAAACTATATACTCTGCTATATACCCATGTATAGGCCTACTATATACAGTATTCATAAAGTCCCTTTAACCCCCCTCTTTATTTTGTTACTGAAAATAAGTTAACACAACTTTGTATACATCTTATGTTACATAAAAGGATCCATTTATTTATATCTCTGATCCTATATGATTTTGGGGAGTTCAGTGGAGCAAGTCGGATTAGAAATTTCAAATATAAATGTAGGTCATGTAATACACCATTATAAAAGCTTATTAAAATAGAAACACAATGGCGCAAAGTAGATTTTAATATCTTGCTTCGTTACAAAGGAATGGGCAATCAAATTTCTACGAAATTTTTAAAATGAAGAAGCACAATGTCCATTTCAGAGGTATTACCAAGTAAACTATTTTAACACAACTTATGAAATGAGGAAGCAAAATTACTATTTCAGTGGTATTATTAAGTAAACTATATACGCTGGCATATGTACTATATACAGTAGAGCGTGACGCGTGACGGTAAAATCCGATTCACCGACCGCAATTTTTAGACGAGATTTACCTATTTTTCACTTCAGAAATTGTTCTTCATCCTCCTCGTAGACCGTTCCCACTGAAGGTGATAAGTCACTCACTATCCACAAAAACTGGTCCTACTGCTAGTATGGATTTTCGTAATTTTGCTTTTAAATCTTATGTTAATTTAAGCAATTTAAATAAGCCCAATATTGTAACTTTTAAACTGTTTTCACTTTGTGTAGAGTTAACCTTATGATGTTTGATTTGCGGCATTGTGTTCTCCTAAGGTGTACCTGCAATTTGATTTACAACTCTACCAATACTCCTATTTAAGATTTTCCTCCGTCCCCGTAAGGTGATACAAAAATAAAAATTACTTCAAAAATTAGTTTTCATGGCAGAAGAACCAAGTACCAAGTTTGGTTGCGTAATCTGTAATGGTTGCAAAAACAAAACTTTTTAGACACTCTGTATAAATAGATTAAATTCAAACTGTGACCTGTCTTTTTAAGTCTTCTATTACCATATATAGCCTAGAACATTGTAAACGTCACAGAGAACACAATTATTGAATGAAAATAGCCATCTTATAAAATAAAGTTTCATACATTATCACCTTGAATATTAATAACTAGCTGACCCGTACGGCGTTGCCCGTGGTGGTTGGTATTTTCAGTCTTTTTAACGTAATTGTATTATTTTTAAGTGTTCAGTCAGTGAGTGGTATTTGGCTTTTATATATACAGATCTTAAATAATAAAAGCACTATTGACATAATAATAAAAGATATGAAATAATGATTTTAGTAACTTTGATCCCCCCAAACCCCTTCTAAAATTTCGAAATTTTTCATACCCTTTCTTAGTGAGCACATATGGCCCTAGAGGAAGATACATACCAAATTTCATTCCAATCCGTTCGGTAGTTTTAAAGAAATCGTGATTTAATAATTTTGATCCCCCAAACCCCTCTAAAATTTCGAATTTTTTAAAACCCCTTTTTAGTGAACACTTATGGTCCTAGAGGAAGCTACATACCAAATTTCATTCCAATCCGTTCGGAAGTTTAAAAGAAATCGTGATTTAATAAGTTTGATCC
>JAGFPH010018544.1:0-16236 GCA_018207615.1 Philaenus spumarius
TATTTTGAAATGATAATTTAATTAATTAAATAAGTAAATGGATTGAAGATAGGAAATAATAAATAATTGTTACACAGTAAAGGTATTTTTTTATTATTTTAAAAATAACTTAGAAATATTTTTGTCAAAATTAAATTTTTATTTTTCATTTTTTTTTGTTTTCTATTAATAAATTGTTTGTAAACGGCTTGCATAGAAGGCAGCACGTTACAAAATGGCGCCCGAACTTTTTTACCATAAACGAAAACACTGGAAAGGATGACTTTGGTGAAGGCATAGTGGTTGGCTGTATTTCAAAATTTTTGAAAAAGTTGTAAAAGTTTTAAGGTTAATAAATAAAATTTATAGAAGGTTAATTAATAAATATACGATGGCAGAACTAAATGATTCTGGTATTTCGATATTAAATCATTCAACAAATGATAGTGTATTAGAAAATGAAAATAAGGTAAATACAGAAGTAAATTCTGTTACAAAAATGGAAAATATAACAGAAGGTAATAGTGAACAGGTAGCTAGTGATGTAAAGTCAGAACAACATTCAGGTATTAGTTTAGAAATGATATACCGATACTTAGAAAATTCCAAAATAGATTCAGATAGTAAATTTGAAAAATTAGATAAAAAGTCAGACACTAATTTTGAAAAGTTAAATAAAAAATCTGATGAATTTAGATTGGAAGTTAATAATAGATTTGAAAATTCAGAAAAGAAGTCTAATGAGTTAAGTAAAAAGATTGATGATTGTAAAAAAGATTTTGATAAATTAAATCAGAAATTTGAGGATAAGTTCAGTGAGTTTAGACAGGAAGTTAAGGATGATTTTGTTAAGTTGAACTCTAAATTCAAGAAAAATGAAGTAGCGATTGATAGTTTAAAAGTAGAAGTAAGTACTTTAACAAAAAAGTTTGAAGTTAATAAAGTAGAGACTGATAAAAAAGTCAAAGCAGTTTCAAATGAAATGAGGGGTAAATTTAAGGCAGTTGATGATAAATTTATTAAAGCTAGGGATGTAGTTAATGAAAAATTTGTAAAAGTTAATGAAAATTTAGTAAATACTAATAATAAGATTAAGAAATTGGATAGGAAATATGAACAAGTTGAGAGTAAAGTTGTAGAAATGTTAAATTCTGAAATAGATAGTGTACAGAAAGATGTTAAGGAACTTAGAGATGAGTTTGAGGTTAGGTTAGAAACTAAATCTGTAGTTATGTTAGGAGAGGCTAAAAATGAAACAATAATACCAGATTTTTTTCATGAAAAGAGGGAACCACACCCTAAGACATTTATTAAGGCTTTAGATACCTTTAATAGGTATAGAAATGAAAAATGGGAATATAAATTAGTTCTCATTAGGAAATATTTTAAGGAAGAGGCAGGTACTTGGTTTGATGTACATAACCAAGAATGGTTAGGATTTGAGGACTTTAAACTTGCGTTTCTAGAGAGATTCTGGTCGCAAGACAAGCAAGAAAACTTACGTATGAAAATAATGTTAGGAAAACAATATACAGGGCCTATCAAAGATATACATAACTATATCATTAGGTTACATCACCAAACACAGTTCTTAGACCCACCTATGTCAATGGAGACTTTTACGCGTCACATAGTGAAACAATTGCCGGATGAATTAAGGGTAGTTATTTTAGCAGCGGCACCTGAGAACCTTAGTAAACTTGAAAAAATAATTATGGATTGGCAGGAGAGTAATAAATATGTACAAGATAACAATAAACAGAATAGCTTTGATAGGAATAGGCAAATACAAGAAATTAAATATAATTCACAAAATCAGAATAGGCCACAATACCAAAACAATAACAATAGGCAATTTCAAAACAATAGGTTTCCACAGGGCTATAATAATAATAATGGGCAATTTCATAATAGGATGCCACAACAACAATTTGAAAGAAATATGCAGCAACAACATCAAATGCCTACGCAGGGGTATCAACAAAATAGAAATTTTCAGGGTAATGTACCACAACAAGGTTACACTAATGGTAGGCCTATGCCGAGGCAGGTGAACGGTGACCAGCAAAAGGGAAACGAAAGGAGACAATAGTACGTTCGGCTGGGATGCTATTGTCCAACGAAAATGATAGGCCGACTGGAACAAAAGAAGCTTTTAGTTTAGACAATCAAGATGTCCTTATAGACGAAAGTAATTACACTGACATTAAGTCACAACCCATTAAAGGTGAAATTATAGAAATTGAGATTAAAGTTTTAAATAGAAATTATAAATGCATTGTAGATTCAGGTTCAGAGATAACCGTAATTAATGAAAATATTTTTAATGAATTAAATAAATTAAGTAAATACAAACTCATGCAGTTGCCAGTATCGAACTTACTTATAATGGGAGTGACTGGTGTCAGGAGTAAGAGAGTATCGAAACAGATTTGTTTAGATGTACAAATAGGTGACACGAGTGTATTAATGAATTTCCTTGTTGTAACGGGGTTGAATTTAGATTTTATTATGGGATGTGATTTTTTGGGGAATAGCAAAGCTAAAATAGATTTTGAAAATAAATAAATTAATTTGAAAGTAAATAATGTAGAAATTTCAACGAAGTTCATTAGTAGGCTAAAAGAATCTTGTGTGTATAATTTAAAAATATGTAAAGAAATAGAGCCTAAAGTGTTTTCAGAAATAGAAAATAAGGGTGAATTGTTTTGTCAACTAGAAGATACAGCCTGTGCATATTATAATGAGGTAGTGCATGATGATAATTCTGAACTAAATAACGTAGAATGGGAAAACATTGTAGATAAAGTGATGGAAAACACAAATTTAGAATGGGAAGATAATAGAGAAAGATTAAGGGTAGTGTTAAACCATTTTCAAGATATTTTTTCTGACACACCAGGAAAAATATTAGATTTTAAAGCAAAACTTAACATTGATAATAGTGTACCATTTATTAATAAATCTTATGCAGTGCCTCATTCTAAGAGAGATGCCGTAGGCAAAGAAATAGAAAGAATGATAGAGAATGATATCATTGAAACATCAAACAGTCAATACTCTAACCCTTTGGTATGTGTAATAAAAAAGGATGGTTCTGTTAGATTATGTTTAGATGCTAGGCAAGTAAATAAACTTATTATTCCTGACAGGGAGGCACCTGAGAATATCGACGACTTACTTCAGAAATTTGAGGGGGTTAAATATATTACTAGTATAGATTTGGTGAGTGGGTTTTGGCAAATTGAGTTAGATGAAAATAGTAGGAAATATGTAGCTTTTACATTCAATGGGAGAAATTTACAGTTCAAAAGACTACCGTTTGGACTTAATGTAAGTACATCGATATTCAAGAAAGGGTTATCTCATGTCATGGGGCCAGATGTACTATCATTTGCAATCGTATATGTAGATGACATCTGCATAGCGTCACGCACCTTTGAAGAACACATTGAACATTTAGCTAGACTTTTTTATAGATTGAGACAGTTCAATGTTAAAATTAAATTAAGTAAATCAAGTTTTTGTATGAGGGAGATAAATTTTTTGGGGTACGTTATTTCTGAGGAAGGCATCAGAGCTGACCCAGATAAAATTAAGGTTATAGAGTCATTTCCAGAACCAAGAAACTTAAAACAATTACAAAGTTTTTTGGGACTGTGCAATTATTACAGAAAATTTAGACGTGGCTATGCAGAGTTAACTGCACAATTTAAGCATTTGCTAGGAAACAATAAACTCAGTAAAGACTGGTCCTGGGGAAATAAGGAGAGAACTGTGTTTAACAAAATCAAAGAAGAATTTTTGGATTGTGTAATTTTAAAGCATCCTGATTTCAACAAGGAATTTTACATGAATACTGATGCATCTGATTTAGCTTTGGGGGTTGTTTTATATCAAATTAATGGGGATAATGAACATATGGTAATAGCTTTTGCAAGTAGAAGCCTTCAAGATTTTGAACTTAGATACACTATTACTGAAAAAGAATTATTAAGCATAATTTTCGCCTGTAAAAAATTTAGGAGTTACATTTTAGGCAATAGAACAATTGTAAAGTCTGATCACAAGGCCTTAATGTTTTTAAAGAATTGTAAACTCACTCATGGTAGATTGCTAAGATGGATGTTGTATTTGCAGGAGTACAACTTAGAAATTGAGTATTGTCCTGGAAAAGATAATGTAGTTGCAGATGCATTATCTAGAATTGATAACCAAGAAGTAGTAAGAAAAAATGAAGAGGGTGTGATCAAAATTTACAATTTGCAATTAGACAAACAACTTAAACTTAGAGATAAGACAATGAAACAATTGTTTAAAAATTTAGTTGCAGAACAGAGACTTGATACTAAATATCAAGGAATAATAAAAAGTTTGTTAGAACAAGGTGAAAATTATGATAGACTAAAGAAATTTTTTGTAATATATCAGGATGTTTTATTTAGAAGGTATAGTGAAATGGATATTTACAAGATATGTGTACCAACAAAAATGATTGATACCATTATAGACGATTGTCATGAAAGATATGGTCACATAGGAGGTGGAAAATGTTATCGTATTTTAAGGGAAATCTTTAGTTTTCCAAAACTTGAAAAAGTAATCAAAACAAAGCTAAAAGTTTGCGATTTGTGTCAAAAAAGTAAAGTCAGTAATAAAAAGCAAGAAGGCTTAATGATTAACATTTTGCCAGAAAAACCTTTGGATTTAGTAGCAGTTGATTTGTTTGGGGAATTGCCAACAGGCAAGGGGGGGGGTAAAGTACATTTTTGTGGTATTAGATGTTTTTTCAAAATTCATAAAATTATATCCAGTAAAGAGGGCGGTCTCTAAAATATTAGCAGAAAAAATAGTAAAGAATTACATGCAAGAAGTTGGAAAACCTAAGGTTGTCCTTAGTGACCATGGTAGTCAGTTTCAGTCGCAAGTATGGTACTAGGCTGGGAAGGAATACACATACGTCACACGTCAGTTTATCATCCACAGAGTAACCCTAGTGAAAGATGTATGAGGGAATTAGGAAAGATGTTTAGAATATACATTCATGAAAAACATAATAGGTGGCCTGACTACGTAGATTTCATAGAAAGATGTATCAACTACTCGGTGCATGACTCAACGAACTTTCCGCCGTATGAACTGATCTACAATAAAAGATGTCCTAGGATTTATAATGAATTGTTGGAATTTCCAGACAATAGAGAATTAAATAGGGAAGAAAGATTGATACTAACAAAGAAATGTTTAAAAATCAAAGCTGAACAAAGGAAGAAGCAACATGACAAGAATGTCAAACCAATAAGGTATGAAAAGGGAGAATTGGTGTTAGTGAAAAATCACTACTTATCGTCATGCCTAAAAAAGGAAATTAAAAAATTCTTTTTGCTCTACAGAGGACCATACAGGGTCAAAGGTGTAAAGATGGAAAACGCATATGTACTAGAGGATATGCAAACAAAGGAAGAAATAGGTACTTATAATGTGGTAGAGTTACGGAAGTACTACATTGCAAACCAAACTTCTACGCCGACGTAATTTATTATTAGGTGTTAGACTTTAATTAATGGCAATGTTAGTAGGTTAATACATTATGAGATAAGTACTTTATATAATTATGATATATGTGAATATTGTAAGATGATAGTTATGATAACTTGATTTGTTAAGAATACTGAAATATGGGTGTAGCCAGGTGTGGCTTAGTACATCATTGTTGTAGGTCACTAGAGATAGCAACATTGAGTCACATCTAGTGATTTAAGGGTAAGACGTCCCTAAAAAACGGTCAAGTAGCTGGTGTGCATCCTAACAAGGTGTACACTAGTGATTTCAGGTTGTTGGGTCCTTAAAAAACCTTCTGAATTTCGATGTTGACTAGATGACGTGTCACATCATGTGCACAATCCATATGATTGTTAGGTTTAGTAGTGTACATACACAAAGTTGTTTTTAGTTTATAGTTAATCTTGTTTAAAGTTCATAGGTTGTGGGTCAACCGTGAAAACCTTCTTATTGAAAGGTTGATCGATAGTACAGGTAGACTGTTATTGGTCAATCTTGCTTAAAGTTCATAGGTTGTGGGTCAACCGTGAAAACCTTCTTATTGAGAGGTTGATCAATGGAGTAGGTGTTTTTAGAGGTACAAGGTGTCTCTTCTTCGTTGTACGGGTCTACAAATTTGGTCAATCTCGCTTAATCTTCGTAGTTATTAGGATATTTTTCTTTGAATGATTTAATATTTTTAAAATAGAGTAACCGAGTTTTTGAGGGGGGTTACATTAAAGAGTTGGCAAGTTATGCAGTAGTATGAATGATGTATGAATGACATGTTAAATTTAAGATATATATTTGTAATGATGATTTTTTGATAACATGTTGTAAATTTGTATAATAATTGATAAAGAGTCGAAGAAAGAAGATAAAGTAAAGTTATGTAAAGTAAAATAAATTCTTGTAAAGTAAGTAAATTCTTGCAAAGTAAAGTAAAATTTTGAATAATAAAGTAAATTTTTGCAAAGTAAAGAAAATTTATGCAAAGCAAAGTGAAGTAATGTAATGTAAAGTAAAGTTGAAGTGGTTAATGAGTTCATAAAAAGTAAAGTAAATGATTTTAATTGTTATCTCAGTGCGGATACAATTGTTGTATTTCATAAATAAGTTATGAATGTAAAGCAAAATAAATGAGTTGATTCAGTTGAATTTGAATTTTGAAGTTTTAATGTGGTAGAAGTGATGTAATGGATTTTTAATTGTTATCTCAGAGCGGATACAATTGTTGTATTTCATAAAAAATAATTTATGAATGTAAAGCAAACTTATGATGCAATAATGAAATGTTGATTTTATTGTTTTTAAAGGTGAAAGATATGATAAAGATTTATGCTGAGGATAAATATGTTTGTGAACTTGGATTGTCTCGACTTACAATACATTGATAAGATGTTGCATATTGTATATAAAATTTTTCTTTTCAGGTGAAATTTGGACTCTGCAAAAAATTTGTATTGTATATATTTATGAATAATGTATTTTGATTTGTAATGGCAATTAAGTATGGAATGTTGTTATGGTGCATATATATGGTTGTGTGAGATGAGTGATTTAAATGTTTTTGTAAATTCAATTGCAGACGAGGTATTTTTGTGAGGTGACTATGAATTTCTATGGTGCTTCAACTCACATATATTTCTTTTTTGGTTGATTATGATTAAAATTTTGCAATTTGAACCATAATCAGAGGGGGTCTTTGTAATACATGTGAGTTTCAGGGTTTTAAACATCAAAATAGTAGTATAACGTAAAAAGGGTCATAAGGTAAATTTTGGGCATTAGCCTAATTTAAAAGATTTAGTTATTTCACAATATTAATGAACATAGAAATTCAAAGGGAAATGCAGACATTAATTGATAATTCAGAATAAATCTTACATAATATTAACTTCATGCTTAAATTCAGTTTTGTTTAAATATTTAAATAATGTTTCACGATGTGTCAAAATATGAAAAACATTTAAAAGGTATTGGAGGGTTTGAAGTTATGGTCCACTAGGTTTTTAGACAGTGATGAATAAATATCGAAAGACTATTTCAGACACTGAAAGAAATAAACTTGATAGATTATGTTGGAAGCCTGTGTGATTCATCTATGATGGAGACAGAAATTTTGTCCGAGATGTTGGTAGCATGCAAGAGTAGTCGTAGGGAGACATATTTACGGGCCCCTGGAAAGACAGCTTCTCATTGGTAGCCTGGAGAACAGCTTTCCATTGGTCTCCTGGTTTTTATGAAGTCACATGGCGTGATCGGAACAGAGAACGAAGAAGAAAGACGCTTCTTCAGACACAACAGTATTCCAGTACAAAGCAGACCTGTTTTGCGGTTAGTCCAGCAAAGATGTTTTAACAAGTGCTTTTTTGCGGTAGTTAAAGTAAAACTACCGTTTAGATATGTTTAAAGAGGAGTAAAGACAGTGCCGTATATTGTACAATAACGAGAATGTGAGAATTGTTTGTAAATTGTCTCAAAAACATCAACTTTGAAAGTTTGCGTAGTCGCATGGCGTGGCTTCAAAATCCTTACATAAAGATTTTATAATAAGTGCAACGAAAGTCTAAGTGAATCAAAATCTAAGTGGCTAAAGTGCGACGAACTAAAGAACAATGGGGTTTTTTTTTATTTAAATTAAATTCACATTGTGTTGTAAGTTTTTTCTCTTTTGTAAATTCAAATTTCTTTAAAGTGCACTATAAAACAAAAAGATCGTAAGTAGTAAACTAATTTAACCAAGTCTGCATTTGAATAATTTATCAATATAAGTTTGTATGTTTAAGGTAAAATTATTAATAATGAATTTGTGTGTTTGAGTGTCTGATTGCAATAGTTAAAATGATGAATTGCCAATTTGATTTAATAATTAATGTATGTGTTTTTACAATTTAAAATGATTCAGTAAAATATTAATGCCAACCACTATGACGTTTTAGTTTGAGTTTTTATCCTTTCCAGAAGTACTTTATGGTAACGAACCTTGTTTAAATTATAAATTCAGTTTTCAGTTTTCTTTGTGTGAAACAAAATGGCGGCAGTCTTTGGTGAGGAAGGCGATTTGGTGCCAAAGTTGTCATGTGAACAACATGGCGGCCATGGTTCTGGATGAGTCCATTTTTGAACCAGAGAATTGCAGTCATAGATAAGACAGTTATTTGTGTAACAGATATTTCAATGATCAACTGTTGAGTAACAGATGTGATCAAAACATAACCTACCTTCAATTTTGGGGTTATGTTTGTTTGTTTTCATTGGGATTAAGGTGTTCCATTATTTTGAAATGATAATTTAATTAATTAAATAAGTAAATGGATTGAAGATAGGAAATAATAAATAATTGTTACACAGTAAAGGTATTTTTTTATTATTTTAAAAATAACTTAGAAATATTTTTGTCAAAATTAAATTTTTATTTTTCATTTTTTTTTGTTTTCTATTAATAAATTGTTTGTAAACGGCTTGCATAGAAGGCAGCACGTTACAAAATGGCGCCCGAACTTTTTTACCATAAACGAAAACACTGGAAAGGATGACTTTGGTGAAGGCATAGTGGTTGGCTGTATTTCAAAATTTTTGAAAAAGTTGTAAAAGTTTTAAGGTTAATAAATAAAATTTATAGAAGGTTAATTAATAAATATACGATGGCAGAACTAAATGATTCTGGTATTTCGATATTAAATCATTCAACAAATGATAGTGTATTAGAAAATGAAAATAAGGTAAATACAGAAGTAAATTCTGTTACAAAAATGGAAAATATAACAGAAGGTAATAGTGAACAGGTAGCTAGTGATGTAAAGTCAGAACAACATTCAGGTATTAGTTTAGAAATGATATACCGATACTTAGAAAATTCCAAAATAGATTCAGATAGTAAATTTGAAAAATTAGATAAAAAGTCAGACACTAATTTTGAAAAGTTAAATAAAAAATCTGATGAATTTAGATTGGAAGTTAATAATAGATTTGAAAATTCAGAAAAGAAGTCTAATGAGTTAAGTAAAAAGATTGATGATTGTAAAAAAGATTTTGATAAATTAAATCAGAAATTTGAGGATAAGTTCAGTGAGTTTAGACAGGAAGTTAAGGATGATTTTGTTAAGTTGAACTCTAAATTCAAGAAAAATGAAGTAGCGATTGATAGTTTAAAAGTAGAAGTAAGTACTTTAACAAAAAAGTTTGAAGTTAATAAAGTAGAGACTGATAAAAAAGTCAAAGCAGTTTCAAATGAAATGAGGGGTAAATTTAAGGCAGTTGATGATAAATTTATTAAAGCTAGGGATGTAGTTAATGAAAAATTTGTAAAAGTTAATGAAAATTTAGTAAATACTAATAATAAGATTAAGAAATTGGATAGGAAATATGAACAAGTTGAGAGTAAAGTTGTAGAAATGTTAAATTCTGAAATAGATAGTGTACAGAAAGATGTTAAGGAACTTAGAGATGAGTTTGAGGTTAGGTTAGAAACTAAATCTGTAGTTATGTTAGGAGAGGCTAAAAATGAAACAATAATACCAGATTTTTTTCATGAAAAGAGGGAACCACACCCTAAGACATTTATTAAGGCTTTAGATACCTTTAATAGGTATAGAAATGAAAAATGGGAATATAAATTAGTTCTCATTAGGAAATATTTTAAGGAAGAGGCAGGTACTTGGTTTGATGTACATAACCAAGAATGGTTAGGATTTGAGGACTTTAAACTTGCGTTTCTAGAGAGATTCTGGTCGCAAGACAAGCAAGAAAACTTACGTATGAAAATAATGTTAGGAAAACAATATACAGGGCCTATCAAAGATATACATAACTATATCATTAGGTTACATCACCAAACACAGTTCTTAGACCCACCTATGTCAATGGAGACTTTTACGCGTCACATAGTGAAACAATTGCCGGATGAATTAAGGGTAGTTATTTTAGCAGCGGCACCTGAGAACCTTAGTAAACTTGAAAAAATAATTATGGATTGGCAGGAGAGTAATAAATATGTACAAGATAACAATAAACAGAATAGCTTTGATAGGAATAGGCAAATACAAGAAATTAAATATAATTCACAAAATCAGAATAGGCCACAATACCAAAACAATAACAATAGGCAATTTCAAAACAATAGGTTTCCACAGGGCTATAATAATAATAATGGGCAATTTCATAATAGGATGCCACAACAACAATTTGAAAGAAATATGCAGCAACAACATCAAATGCCTACGCAGGGGTATCAACAAAATAGAAATTTTCAGGGTAATGTACCACAACAAGGTTACACTAATGGTAGGCCTATGCCGAGGCAGGTGAACGGTGACCAGCAAAAGGGAAACGAAAGGAGACAATAGTACGTTCGGCTGGGATGCTATTGTCCAACGAAAATGATAGGCCGACTGGAACAAAAGAAGCTTTTAGTTTAGACAATCAAGATGTCCTTATAGACGAAAGTAATTACACTGACATTAAGTCACAACCCATTAAAGGTGAAATTATAGAAATTGAGATTAAAGTTTTAAATAGAAATTATAAATGCATTGTAGATTCAGGTTCAGAGATAACCGTAATTAATGAAAATATTTTTAATGAATTAAATAAATTAAGTAAATACAAACTCATGCAGTTGCCAGTATCGAACTTACTTATAATGGGAGTGACTGGTGTCAGGAGTAAGAGAGTATCGAAACAGATTTGTTTAGATGTACAAATAGGTGACACGAGTGTATTAATGAATTTCCTTGTTGTAACGGGGTTGAATTTAGATTTTATTATGGGATGTGATTTTTTGGGGAATAGCAAAGCTAAAATAGATTTTGAAAATAAATAAATTAATTTGAAAGTAAATAATGTAGAAATTTCAACGAAGTTCATTAGTAGGCTAAAAGAATCTTGTGTGTATAATTTAAAAATATGTAAAGAAATAGAGCCTAAAGTGTTTTCAGAAATAGAAAATAAGGGTGAATTGTTTTGTCAACTAGAAGATACAGCCTGTGCATATTATAATGAGGTAGTGCATGATGATAATTCTGAACTAAATAACGTAGAATGGGAAAACATTGTAGATAAAGTGATGGAAAACACAAATTTAGAATGGGAAGATAATAGAGAAAGATTAAGGGTAGTGTTAAACCATTTTCAAGATATTTTTTCTGACACACCAGGAAAAATATTAGATTTTAAAGCAAAACTTAACATTGATAATAGTGTACCATTTATTAATAAATCTTATGCAGTGCCTCATTCTAAGAGAGATGCCGTAGGCAAAGAAATAGAAAGAATGATAGAGAATGATATCATTGAAACATCAAACAGTCAATACTCTAACCCTTTGGTATGTGTAATAAAAAAGGATGGTTCTGTTAGATTATGTTTAGATGCTAGGCAAGTAAATAAACTTATTATTCCTGACAGGGAGGCACCTGAGAATATCGACGACTTACTTCAGAAATTTGAGGGGGTTAAATATATTACTAGTATAGATTTGGTGAGTGGGTTTTGGCAAATTGAGTTAGATGAAAATAGTAGGAAATATGTAGCTTTTACATTCAATGGGAGAAATTTACAGTTCAAAAGACTACCGTTTGGACTTAATGTAAGTACATCGATATTCAAGAAAGGGTTATCTCATGTCATGGGGCCAGATGTACTATCATTTGCAATCGTATATGTAGATGACATCTGCATAGCGTCACGCACCTTTGAAGAACACATTGAACATTTAGCTAGACTTTTTTATAGATTGAGACAGTTCAATGTTAAAATTAAATTAAGTAAATCAAGTTTTTGTATGAGGGAGATAAATTTTTTGGGGTACGTTATTTCTGAGGAAGGCATCAGAGCTGACCCAGATAAAATTAAGGTTATAGAGTCATTTCCAGAACCAAGAAACTTAAAACAATTACAAAGTTTTTTGGGACTGTGCAATTATTACAGAAAATTTAGACGTGGCTATGCAGAGTTAACTGCACAATTTAAGCATTTGCTAGGAAACAATAAACTCAGTAAAGACTGGTCCTGGGGAAATAAGGAGAGAACTGTGTTTAACAAAATCAAAGAAGAATTTTTGGATTGTGTAATTTTAAAGCATCCTGATTTCAACAAGGAATTTTACATGAATACTGATGCATCTGATTTAGCTTTGGGGGTTGTTTTATATCAAATTAATGGGGATAATGAACATATGGTAATAGCTTTTGCAAGTAGAAGCCTTCAAGATTTTGAACTTAGATACACTATTACTGAAAAAGAATTATTAAGCATAATTTTCGCCTGTAAAAAATTTAGGAGTTACATTTTAGGCAATAGAACAATTGTAAAGTCTGATCACAAGGCCTTAATGTTTTTAAAGAATTGTAAACTCACTCATGGTAGATTGCTAAGATGGATGTTGTATTTGCAGGAGTACAACTTAGAAATTGAGTATTGTCCTGGAAAAGATAATGTAGTTGCAGATGCATTATCTAGAATTGATAACCAAGAAGTAGTAAGAAAAAATGAAGAGGGTGTGATCAAAATTTACAATTTGCAATTAGACAAACAACTTAAACTTAGAGATAAGACAATGAAACAATTGTTTAAAAATTTAGTTGCAGAACAGAGACTTGATACTAAATATCAAGGAATAATAAAAAGTTTGTTAGAACAAGGTGAAAATTATGATAGACTAAAGAAATTTTTTGTAATATATCAGGATGTTTTATTTAGAAGGTATAGTGAAATGGATATTTACAAGATATGTGTACCAACAAAAATGATTGATACCATTATAGACGATTGTCATGAAAGATATGGTCACATAGGAGGTGGAAAATGTTATCGTATTTTAAGGGAAATCTTTAGTTTTCCAAAACTTGAAAAAGTAATCAAAACAAAGCTAAAAGTTTGCGATTTGTGTCAAAAAAGTAAAGTCAGTAATAAAAAGCAAGAAGGCTTAATGATTAACATTTTGCCAGAAAAACCTTTGGATTTAGTAGCAGTTGATTTGTTTGGGGAATTGCCAACAGGCAAGGGGGGGGGTAAAGTACATTTTTGTGGTATTAGATGTTTTTTCAAAATTCATAAAATTATATC
Source organism: Philaenus spumarius (assembly GCA_018207615.1). Classification (NCBI taxonomy): domain Eukaryota; kingdom Metazoa; phylum Arthropoda; class Insecta; order Hemiptera; family Aphrophoridae; genus Philaenus; species Philaenus spumarius. The sequence continues at coordinate 13,588 of JAGFPH010018544.1, forward strand.
CAGTAAAGAGGGCGGTCTCTAAAATATTAGCAGAAAAAATAGTAAAGAATTACATGCAAGAAGTTGGAAAACCTAAGGTTGTCCTTAGTGACCATGGTAGTCAGTTTCAGTCGCAAGTATGGTACTAGGCTGGGAAGGAATACACATACGTCACACGTCAGTTTATCATCCACAGAGTAACCCTAGTGAAAGATGTATGAGGGAATTAGGAAAGATGTTTAGAATATACATTCATGAAAAACATAATAGGTGGCCTGACTACGTAGATTTCATAGAAAGATGTATCAACTACTCGGTGCATGACTCAACGAACTTTCCGCCGTATGAACTGATCTACAATAAAAGATGTCCTAGGATTTATAATGAATTGTTGGAATTTCCAGACAATAGAGAATTAAATAGGGAAGAAAGATTGATACTAACAAAGAAATGTTTAAAAATCAAAGCTGAACAAAGGAAGAAGCAACATGACAAGAATGTCAAACCAATAAGGTATGAAAAGGGAGAATTGGTGTTAGTGAAAAATCACTACTTATCGTCATGCCTAAAAAAGGAAATTAAAAAATTCTTTTTGCTCTACAGAGGACCATACAGGGTCAAAGGTGTAAAGATGGAAAACGCATATGTACTAGAGGATATGCAAACAAAGGAAGAAATAGGTACTTATAATGTGGTAGAGTTACGGAAGTACTACATTGCAAACCAAACTTCTACGCCGACGTAATTTATTATTAGGTGTTAGACTTTAATTAATGGCAATGTTAGTAGGTTAATACATTATGAGATAAGTACTTTATATAATTATGATATATGTGAATATTGTAAGATGATAGTTATGATAACTTGATTTGTTAAGAATACTGAAATATGGGTGTAGCCAGGTGTGGCTTAGTACATCATTGTTGTAGGTCACTAGAGATAGCAACATTGAGTCACATCTAGTGATTTAAGGGTAAGACGTCCCTAAAAAACGGTCAAGTAGCTGGTGTGCATCCTAACAAGGTGTACACTAGTGATTTCAGGTTGTTGGGTCCTTAAAAAACCTTCTGAATTTCGATGTTGACTAGATGACGTGTCACATCATGTGCACAATCCATATGATTGTTAGGTTTAGTAGTGTACATACACAAAGTTGTTTTTAGTTTATAGTTAATCTTGTTTAAAGTTCATAGGTTGTGGGTCAACCGTGAAAACCTTCTTATTGAAAGGTTGATCGATAGTACAGGTAGACTGTTATTGGTCAATCTTGCTTAAAGTTCATAGGTTGTGGGTCAACCGTGAAAACCTTCTTATTGAGAGGTTGATCAATGGAGTAGGTGTTTTTAGAGGTACAAGGTGTCTCTTCTTCGTTGTACGGGTCTACAAATTTGGTCAATCTCGCTTAATCTTCGTAGTTATTAGGATATTTTTCTTTGAATGATTTAATATTTTTAAAATAGAGTAACCGAGTTTTTGAGGGGGGTTACATTAAAGAGTTGGCAAGTTATGCAGTAGTATGAATGATGTATGAATGACATGTTAAATTTAAGATATATATTTGTAATGATGATTTTTTGATAACATGTTGTAAATTTGTATAATAATTGATAAAGAGTCGAAGAAAGAAGATAAAGTAAAGTTATGTAAAGTAAAATAAATTCTTGTAAAGTAAGTAAATTCTTGCAAAGTAAAGTAAAATTTTGAATAATAAAGTAAATTTTTGCAAAGTAAAGAAAATTTATGCAAAGCAAAGTGAAGTAATGTAATGTAAAGTAAAGTTGAAGTGGTTAATGAGTTCATAAAAAGTAAAGTAAATGATTTTAATTGTTATCTCAGTGCGGATACAATTGTTGTATTTCATAAATAAGTTATGAATGTAAAGCAAAATAAATGAGTTGATTCAGTTGAATTTGAATTTTGAAGTTTTAATGTGGTAGAAGTGATGTAATGGATTTTTAATTGTTATCTCAGAGCGGATACAATTGTTGTATTTCATAAAAAATAATTTATGAATGTAAAGCAAACTTATGATGCAATAATGAAATGTTGATTTTATTGTTTTTAAAGGTGAAAGATATGATAAAGATTTATGCTGAGGATAAATATGTTTGTGAACTTGGATTGTCTCGACTTACAATACATTGATAAGATGTTGCATATTGTATATAAAATTTTTCTTTTCAGGTGAAATTTGGACTCTGCAAAAAATTTGTATTGTATATATTTATGAATAATGTATTTTGATTTGTAATGGCAATTAAGTATGGAATGTTGTTATGGTGCATATATATGGTTGTGTGAGATGAGTGATTTAAATGTTTTTGTAAATTCAATTGCAGACGAGGTATTTTTGTGAGGTGACTATGAATTTCTATGGTGCTTCAACTCACATATATTTCTTTTTTGGTTGATTATGATTAAAATTTTGCAATTTGAACCATAATCAGAGGGGGTCTTTGTAATACATGTGAGTTTCAGGGTTTTAAACATCAAAATAGTAGTATAACGTAAAAAGGGTCATAAGGTAAATTTTGGGCATTAGCCTAATTTAAAAGATTTAGTTATTTCACAATATTAATGAACATAGAAATTCAAAGGGAAATGCAGACATTAATTGATAATTCAGAATAAATCTTACATAATATTAACTTCATGCTTAAATTCAGTTTT
>JAGFPH010018545.1:0-11608 GCA_018207615.1 Philaenus spumarius
TTCAAGCCGAACTTAGCCGAACTAAAATTTTGGCTAACATTAGGCTCTGCCGCACCCCTGCGTATGATATACGTAATTACATAACCGAGCAAAATATAACGTAATGTTTCTAAAAAGTAAAACAAGTTGTATTCGGTCTAACTCAACCCCGGGGTCACCCCTCTCCCAAATTTTGCAACAAAATTTTGACAAAACGGAAATGTTAATGTTTTTAACGGAGGCTTAAGTGCAAACGAATTCTAAAATATATTTCGTACATGGAGGCAGCTATTCAGCGTCTTCGTCTGTAGAGCAATTTCCCCCGCAACGGAATTTCTCCGCAACGGATATTAATATAAAATTTGCTCAACTCAACGTAAGGCTCTGCCGCATCCCATGGGTATGATATATCTGTTTCTACCGGTATTTTCATAACGTAAGTCTCTGTTGCAACTCTTACAAATCGTAACTAACCGATTAAACTTTAATTAAATTAAACTTTAACTAACCTAATCTTAGGCTCCGCCGCACCCTTGTGTATAATATACGTAATTACATAACCAAACTTAATCGAATCCGCCTGTATTACTTAACTTTAAAACTTTATATATGTAAAATTTATTTCAATATAAATTCTTCGTATGTTTGTCAGTAGACACGGCAGCTTAGTAACAATCACGATTTTAGTTTTTACATTAAAATTATCAATAATTACTCTGTGTTGTGTACCGTTTAATCGATTGCTTATTATGTTAGCATGTGTAACAATGCCGAGTCAGCAGAATTGCATCCGTTGTACTGTCAAATGAATTCGCTGATTCTCTACCAGAACGCGCTACCATCGGACGGGTTAATATTTCTAAGATTCTCTACCAGAAAGCGCTACCGTCGAAACCTTAAAAATATAAATTACATTTATATTATGTTTTTTTTTTTAAATTATTTCCCTATATTTACCATGGCTGCTATTAATTGCCAGTTTTCAATACACAATGTTGTGCAATAGCCTCTAACACCATTGTACTAAAATCTCGTTACACAGTGTTAACCCAGGAGTCAAGGCGGTCACTGACCCCTATACATGTACAAAATCCATGTCACTCTTTTCCAAACACTTTTTGTTTCTTGTTCACATTAAAATGACAATTTTATAACAGTTACAGTAAAGAAATGGTTATAGGAATGACTCATTGAAACAACTCTGTAACACAAACACAGTTTATTATTAATAATTCCCTCTCATTACAACTCTAATATTTGAAAGTATTTACAGTAATAACGGCTATTAGAATACAATATACATTGGATATAAATAAAAATACAATGTTTTGGCCATTCGCCCCGCCAATAATTTCGGTGTTTACAGTCCGTGTTGTTCTTTTAACTTAAGAAGAGAATCGTAATAATATTTAGCACTTTTTAAGGCACACTTACTGTCGTATTGAAAGTGCTGAGGTAATATACAATTAATCTCTGTACAGTGCGAGTATCTTTCCATCTCTGGTAATTCTTCCATGTGTGGCAGAAGCTTTCTCAAAAACTGAGATTTTTCCAACCCTTTTGTGAAAATTATGGAAAACGGTTTACAAAGCGTGCGTATCACGTCTTCGTCGTAAGGAACGCCACCTTCTTCCCAGTCGATATGATGATAGTTTTTTTTGTAACTAAAGGGCTGTCCTCCTAGCGCCACTATTCAGTTGATCAAATGTATAAGGCGGTTTGAAAACAACGACACTGGAGAAATGCTCACCGACTATAGCAAACTCTTTGATTATAAACCTACAGTTGTTATCGTGGTAACCGTGAAACTCAACCACTGCCTGCATGTTTTTTTAACAACTTCACCTTTTCGTACAATCTGTCCACTTCGGGGAGTGTTCTGGAAACGAGTTCGTCTGTGGTCAGGCACTTAATAATGTATTCGCGCAAATCCTCCTCGTAATAAAATAATTCTTTAATACGAAGGTTTATCAGAGGTATGGCGTCTTTAAACAGTCCCCACTCCGACAGGTTCAAGTTTAAAAAACGCTGACCGTCATTGAATGTAACATAACGTTTTCCAAACACAGTTGTTACTCGAATATTCCCAACACTTAGAGTAAAACCGTGCGTAGCCTCTCCTTCAAGAGCAGATGTTATGTCCAAAAGTAATATTTCGTTAAACACTTCGTCTGTAAAGAAAACAAAATTTTTACCCGCTTGAATCAACAACCCTAGGCTATAACCCGTATGCTGGAATAGTCCTGTTGCTGCGATTTTTGTGCACTCGGGATTTAGGAAATGTACAGATTTTAAGAAAATACCCAGCGATGTGTTAGGTAGACTCCCTACGACCATCTTCTCTGGCTCCATCATAATGACTGAAAGTTTACCTAAATTGCAAGCTTGGTTTACTACTGACCAATAGCGAATGGGGGTATCGCTAATGTCGGTGAATATAAACGTTGTATAAATTCTGGAAATTTTTTGTGTTTCACGGTTTAAAAAGTAGGAAGCAGAACTACAAGCGCGTCCTTATTATGCTTTATCTTTTCGTTTAGTGCTTGTACAATATTTGTAATTGCCCCGCTTTAACTCGTCTTTGAATGACTTGTTATCAATTTCACAAACAACATTAAAAATAGAGTGAAGCCTGCATCAAAAGCTCCTCCCTCATTGTTTTTAACGAAAAAGTTAGGTCTAGCGTATTTTAACATTAACCGCATCCTCGACCAGCTTTGGTGATCCGATTTCGCATAAACGACGTTTACCAAACAAAAAACAACCATCAAGTTTAACCGTTATTAAAGACTCTAGATATTCCTTAGTTACTTGGATTGGTCAGTCGGACTAACTAACCCACTTATTGGATTACATTTGGCATTGTACTTTTTAATAGTTTCGTTAAAAGTTAGACTACTTTTCTCTAAAATTTCCAGGTTGACAGCATCGTTACCAGAAATAGGATTGCCTAAATTACGTAATAGCTTACACCTTATGTCGTAGTCCCCATGTTGGTCGGGAACAAAACATATTTTCCACCAACACAAGAAACAAAGATGCACCACAGAAATGCAATGGAGGGCCGTACAACATTATGAGCAACGAAAACATATACATCTCACTAGAAGACGGTTCAATCAACAAAACGAACAGAGGACACATCCATTAAATTAAAAATAATAAACCCAAAATCAGATTCTAGTAGAATCATACAATTACACTAACAGAACGATCCAATCCTACAGTAATGAGAGCGGAAGAGAGTGCCCAGGGGCCAACGAAAACACGAATTACATTTTATAATATGAACACGGCAGACCAAGCGCTTAGGGCTTTTACATTAAAATTATCAATCATTACTTTATGTTGCGTTTCTTTCTACTCGATAACTTATCGCTTCTACGATGTTAACAGTAAAGTTCAAAAAATATTTATAGAAAATATTTCTTGCAGCCCGATGTAGACTTACACATCAGCCGCTAATCAGCAAAAAGTTATGTTAATGCGTATAAGATTGCTGAGTTGGCAGAATTGCACCCCGGAGTATTGCAATTCGCTGATTCTCTAACAGAAAACGTGACCGTCGGACAAGCAAATATTTATAAATTCTCTACCAGAAAGCGCTACAGTCGAAACCTTGTAAATATAATGTTATGTATGAATGCAAAAAATAAATTACATTTGCATTCTGTTTGTTTTTTTATATTTCCAATAGGCTATGACGACACTTCTGCTTTTGTAGCGTAGTTTGGAGCGATACATGATCAGGCTTCGCTGTACCCTGAATTATATTTAAAACAAGGCGGTTTGAGTAACCCCCTCCCCCAAAATGTTGCCTCGAAAATACTCCGGGTGAACTTAACCTTAGGCTTCGCTGTACTTTGAAATACCTACATAAAATGCGATATATTTCCAAGTAAAACCCGAGCTTAACCGATCTTACCCGAATTAAGACTTATGCTGTGACGTTTTTAGCCTTCCGTGATATTAAATCTTCTTTCTTACCGACATTTACAACTTCTGCCTTTACCTTCACCAACTTCCAGGTAGTTATCCTTTTCCCCACTAGACGCCGACTCTGTACAGTATCTGTACTTTCTGCTTAGTAGGTGTGCCTATCTGTGCAGAGGTCGCTTTTATGCAAAGTCTTTATCTGAGATACAGAACAGCTGACTTATTCGCGACCGTTAACCTTGACTTAGTGGTGGAACTTTCTAGAAAGTTAGCATTATACTGCTACGTGTCTATCCGTTATGTCTGCCTTGTAAGACTGCGCTTTCTTTAACTATGTCGTGGCTTTTCTTTTTATTTAGTCGCGAGTAATGTGCGTGGCAAATTAATATGTCTTTATTATAAACCTTTACTTCTGAATACCAGGTATGTGGAATGTTTTAGCCTTACTTTTGTTAGTTATGAAATATACTCTTTGTAAAATTTTATAAAGTTAGTTCCACCTTTTGCATTGTAAATAACTTTTCAAACTCATACAGTTTTATTCAAAACCTATGTATTTCATTTTCTACAGCCTAACTTTAAACTTTAACTCTTACAGCTTAAAAATTTTAAATGTTATGCTATGTTATGCATTTACCACACCTTAGCCTATTTTAAACAAAAGACTAGCCTATACAGTTTTTCTGTACAAATTTAAATCTGTGTAAACTAAAATCTTGAACTTTAAAGAGCCATATACAATATTATATCTCTGATATATTTAATGTTACTAACCTAGAACATTTTAAGTTACCATGTGGTTTGGGTAACATGTAGAAACATTCAAAAGTAACATGACAAGTCCAGTAGTAATTTTTGGAATCTTTTAAAGTGGCTATTCGTCATTTTGTGCTACCTATATTATAAAGGCAAACTTAAAAGAAAAACTATCTGCACTATACTTGTTTATTTTGGCTAATTACATTCTAAAAAGGTTGTTATTTGTTTGATGCAGTTTTTCACTGGTTCAAGTACTGTACTCAAGTTCAAGTAATATGCTATAAATCCAACTACAGCTTATAACTTGCTGACAAAGCCAACATCCTACATCCAGCATTCACTAGATACTTTTCGACGACAATGCTTTAGTTTAAATAATTATGAACTGAAATATTTGTTCTACAAAAACTGCAGTGGACCTTTTTTTTTAATGAATTTCGAATAGGCTGTATTTGTAATTGTGTTTGTAAATGAATAGTATATAGGACATGTTTTTTGTATTTAATAATATTGGGAGGAGCAAGCTATAGCACATTTTGGAACTTAGCCCTAAGGGCTGTATACTAGAAATAATATATTTTTTTGAGAGACGTCTCATAATATAATTTTTTTATTATTATTTATTTATATCTAGCTTTACAGTTGGCCAACGAAATATATATATATATATATTTATTCTTAAACAAATCCATGGTATTTCATGTTAAAATTTTGTAATTGTTAATCTTTTCTGTATAAACTCTGTAATCATTATTAAAAGGGAGGGTTTTTGATTTTGATTTTTGGGGAGGGCTTTTAAATTCAACTTAATTAAATATATATGTATTCTTTTAAATCTGAAGTTTTTCTTGTACTAAGGGCATATAAATAATTTACTTTTCTTGTATTAAGGGGATATAAACTTTTTTTACATTTTGGTTAATAAAGCCAAAATTTATATCTATTTCTATGGTTTATTGAGTTAACCTCTAGGTATCTTGTGAATTGTGAGTAATAAGCTGAAACATTCCTACGTTTGGTGATATTTAAATTTTAAGGTAAGTTTTGAACATGACCAATCTATGTGGCCCAGTATTGCTTCCGATTCCCTATTTAATCGTTTTGTAAGATTGGTACAGTGCCAACGGTGAGTACTTCCACCGTATTATGATGTATACCATGTACTTGACCTATTCGCCCCGCTCGCACGGTGATATTTCTTTACCAGAACACGCTGATGTTGGACGGGGGATAGTTAAAACATTCTCTACTAGAATGCGTTGCCGTTCGAACACACAGAATCCCGGAGTGTTGGTGGGGGTTAGGGAATGACTTCATATTTAATCGTACCCACTTTCCACTTTTAAAATTGCATAGTATTAAGAAGAAGCTTTTTTTCATAGGAGTTGTAATGAAAGACGACAAAAGGTTAAATACAATTTATTATTCACACTTTATTCACAATCAACTACAATTATTATTTTGTCCTTACTGCTGTTGCGGGAAGTACTTCGATTTCCACTTTTTATCTTTTAATACGTCTACCTCGTTATTCGAATTGTCATCAACGGATTCGTTCTCGGCGTTTTAGCACTTTAATGTTTTAACCGCCTTTAGGCGCAATCTTTCGGCTGCTTCGCGCAGCCAACAACAACCATTCCTTGCTTCTCTATGTTCGAAATTGTCGATTATGTAGAATATAGTATTCATCTCATCTCTAAAATGGACCGTACGTTTCGAATTTGACATTTCGATGAGTTGTATACTATCGTTTAAGTCACTGACTACGAACTTACCCCGAACTTATCAGAATGAAATTGTTATCCAAGTCGTCCTTACTGCTGTTGCTATAAGTGTTATTTGTTAAAAAATATAAAGAGAACAGCTAGGCTTATAGTGTGTACATTGCCGTGATCTATTACAGACTTAGAACATTTCTGACCTAATCTATTCCACCTAACCTATCTATCGTAACGTATGAGAACTTAACCTAACTTACAGACAACCTAATAAAACCTAAATTACCTGAAAACTTAACCTAACCTACCGACAACCTAATATAGCCTAACCAGCCTGAGAACCTAACTTATCCTTACCTAAATTAACCTAACTTAACCTAGAATGCTATGAACGACTCCAAATTTCTAGGGGCCGATTAGAAGTTGCGATGAAAACCCCCTCAAGTTAGAACGAAGTGTATTGGTTGTGTATGGACTGTTTTTTCAAGAAACATCAATGTGTAAAAAAGTAAACAAGGTCTAAAATGTAATATCCAGAGAAATTTAAAATAAAGCTAGTCCATCACTATTACGTAATGTACCCTATTTAGGTTAGATTAGTTAACAACTAGTTAATGGTCTTCTAGGTTATTTATTGTTGCATGGAAGTAGCATATTTTAGGTTAGTTAAGAACATAGGCATAGTTCTCGTCAACGTCGGCGATTATGTAGTTAACCCAAGGCTAGGCTATGTAGCAGCCAGCTAATAGCAGCCATGGTAAATATGGGGAAATAATTTAAAAAAAAAACAGAATTTAAATGTAATTTATAGTTTCAAGGTTTTCAAGGTTACGTAGCGTTTTTTGGTAGAGAATCTTAGAAATGTTAACCCGTCCAATGGTAGCGCGTTCTGGTAGAGAATCAGCGAATTCATTTGACAGTACAACGGATGCAATTCTGCTGACTCGGCATTGTTACACATGCTAACATAAATTTTTGCTGATTCGCGTAGAATGTGTAAATCTACATCTTAATTTTGGTTATGTAATTACGTATATCATACACAAGGGTGTGGCAGAGCCTAAGGTTAGCCAAAGTTTTAATTCGGCTTTCGGGGGTTGCGGGAGAGCCTTACGTTCGAGTAAGTAATTATAATAATAATTGAAGTTGTAACATAACCTCATAATCTATGCGGGGTATGTACAGTATAAACAGTCACGAGTACAGCGAAGCCTAAGTTTTTAGTTCGGAAAAGATCGGATAGGTCAAGACCACCAAATTTGTGTAAAGATTTACATTACATTTGCTAACTATTGGAATGTCTAGTCATTATCTAGCTGGCGTGTCGATTATAACAATGTACAGAAATGTTAGTCAGTCAAAGTGCAGAATGCTGGTTCAAAAAAATTTGGGGAAAAGCGTTAAGTATAATCATGCTAATAAATAATTAAGAACATAAAATCACTATCGAAAGTTTTTATGGAAATCAAGGGTGCGGCAGAGCGTAAGGCCGTAGAAGTGGTAAAGTATCGAGTAAAAAGAAACGCGTTATAAAACAGAGACATGTTATTAATAACCAATCGATTAAACGGTACACAACACAGAGTAATTATTGATAATTTGAATGTAAAAACTAAAATCGTGATTGTTACTAAGCTGCCGTGTCTACTGACAAACATACGGGAAATTTATATTGAAATAAATTTTAGATAGATAAAGTTTTAACGTTAAGTAATACAGGTGGATTCGATTAAGTTTGGTTATGTAATTACGTATATTATACACAAGGGTGCGGCGGAGCCTAAGATTAGGTTAGTTAAAGTTTAATTTCGGTTAGTTACGATTTGTAAGAGTTGCAACAGAGACTTACGTTACGAAAATACCGGTAGAAACAGATATATCATACGCATGGTATGCGGCAGAGCCTTACGTTGAGTTGAGCGAATTTTATATTAATATCCGTTGCGGAGAAATTCCGTTGCGGGGGAAATTGCTCTACAGACGAAGACGCTGAATAGCTGCCTCCGTGTACGGAATATATTTTAGAATTCGTTTGCACTTAAGCCTCCGTTAAAAACATTAACATTTCCGTTTTTTTTTTCGAAATTTTGTTGCAAAATTTGGGGGAGGGGTGACCCCAGGGTTGAGTTAGACCGAATACAACTTGTTTTACTTTTTAGAAACATTACGTTATATTTTGGTCGGTTATGTAATTACGTATATCATACGCAGGGGTGCGGCCGAGCCTAATGTTAGCCAAAATTTTAGTTCGGCTAAGTTCGGCTTGAACTCGGGCTGAGCCTTACGTTTGGGTTAGCTTGGTTTTCCGTACATTATAACACATTTTATAAAAATAATTCAGGGTACAGCGAAGCCTAAGCTCGGTCAAGTCCGACGTTTTGGTTCGGGTAAGACCGCTAGAAACAGTGTATATCATACGCACGGGATGCGGGAGCGCCTATGGTTAGCCTAAGTGCGGTTAGCAAGGATGCGGGAGAGCCTAAGGATGGCCAAAGTTTTATTTCGGCTAAGTGCCCTTCGGTTGGACTCGGACAGAACCTTACGTTCGGGTTAGCTCGGTTTTCCATACGTTATAATACATTTTATAAAAATAATTCAGGGTACAGCGAAGCCTAAGCTGGGTAAAATCCGGCGTTTAGTTCGGGTGAGACCAGTAGAAATATATTACAAGGGATTGCGGGAGCGCCTATGGTTAGCCAAAGTTTTATTTCGCCCAAGTACGGCTTTCGGGGGTTGCGGGAGGGCCTTACGTTCGGAAAATACCGGTTTGCTAGTCTTAATTTTGAGCAAGTAAGATTCGAATTTACTCGGGGACGATCGGTAATGTTCGGGATTATATAATGCAATTTATACTATATTACAAGGGTACTATAACCTTTAAAGCTCTTAATTTTGACTAAGTCCGATTCGGATTTACTCGGGAACGATCGGTAATGTTCGGGTTGTTATAATGCAATTTTTACTATATCCCAACGACACTATAACTCCTTGTATCTGATACAAGGTTGATGACGGGTGTTAAACATATATACTTCACAAGATAGTTCCTTCTTAACAGAGTCGACGTAGCCTAACCGCTAACGTTGTGGATTCGGGTCATGGTGAAACCCGGTTCGACTCTCGGAGACACCCAAACTTTTTTCAAAGCAAAAAATTAAATTAAATTAATATTAATTGTTACAAAACAAGATGGCTGCAAAAAAAATGGCGGACTAAATTCAACAAAATTAAAAATCTTTAAAAATCCAAAAATCCCAAAAATCAAAAATCTTCAAAAATCCAAAAATTCCAAAAAAGGTTAGGTTAGGTTAGGACCTCCCCCCCAAAAAAACCCAAAATCCAAAATCCCCAAAAATTTGCTTAGGTTAGGACCCCAAAAAAAGTGGGCGTGGCTTAGGTTAGGAACCAAAAAACCTACACCCAAAAAAAGGGGCATGGCCCAAAGTCAATGACCTTCCCCCACTCCATTTTACGCCAGAGTGCCCCAGACTCTATTTACGCCAGAGTGCCCCAGACTCTACTATAATATTAAAACTAAATCATTTGATTTATCAATATAAAATAAAAAGCTATTAAAAGATAGTGTTTTTATCTTTCTTTAAATATAAAATAACGTATATAAAGACAAACATTTTACAAATAGGCCTATGGTTTTATAATCCTTATAACTGTACACATTTACCGATTTAAAAATCCCCGTCAGCATAGTTAGGTAGGCGTAGATAAAGTCTGTTGTTTTTAAATAGTATTTTTTTAATGATTTTTCACGTTGCTTACTAGTATTTAAAAACAACGGTTAAAAACAAAATAGACACATTTGCATATTTTATTTAGATTTTGCAAGGAACTCAAACTTACTGAGGTTATTGTTTTATCCTCAATAGAAATCATTTATGATTTTTTTAATTTATTTGTATGAGTATTTAAATTTGTTGTCTAAATATTTCCGATGTGTTTTAGTAATAAAGGATACATATATTCCAGTTACAGCATAGGATTGTATTGCTTCGCCATTTTGACTTTTTTACTATAAAATAATATAGACTTTTCAATGCACCATAAGTCTAATTTGTATACGAAATATTAACTGAATAAAATAAATTTTGCTCTTATGTAGTACATTTGAATCATGATTGGAACAGTAATGCCACTAAACAATAGCCTACTTTAAACAGTTGCATTAAACAGTTTTTAAAGAGATTAACAGTTTCACATATTCTTTTAATAAAAAATCTGGTAATTGGTTGACCGTGCAGGCCAACCATAGAACTTCCCGCTTAGTTTGAATTTTAAACGCTTAAAAATGAGTTTATTTGTTAAAATACCAAAAAACGAAAATTTGTGAATTTTTAAACAACGATAACTTTTGAATGCGTCGTTCGATTTTCATTTTAAAAAAAGCATCCTACGCAGTTTTTAAAGCACAAAAAGCAAATGTACAGGTTTATATTGATTGGTTGAGAAATCTGGAAGTTATGTTAAAAAAATACCAAAAAATACCAAAAAACAAAAATTTGTGAATTTTTAAACAACGATAACTTTTGAATGCGTCGTCCGATTTTCATTTTCAAAAAAGCAGTCGACGCAGTTTTTTAAGCACAAAAAATGTATACATGGTTTTATTATGATTTTTTCGCACGCTTTAAAGTTATTTTTAAAAAACATAAAAATTCCAAAAAAAATTTAGGTTATTTTTTTAAATTTCTTCGGATTGGCTCGATGGATTAACTCTCAAATCTAATCAGATCTAAGTTTTGATACACCCTTTCGAATGACATGTCGTAGAATTCAATCGGTTGATTCGTTTTTGAGAAACTGTACGACAAAAATTTATTTACACACATACATCCACACACACACACACACACACACCTGTTTGTATGAGGACCTCTCTTTTCTATCACTTGTTAAATAACATGAAAGCGAGGACCTACCAACTCTGTACAGTCAAGCGAGGTCTTTTTACGTTTTTATTTTTTTAAGGCAGTCAAAAATTTATGATTAAAGTAAATGACCACTTATATGTATACCTTATAATAAAAGGATATGGATGCAATTTTTTAAATCCAATTTGGCCTTATTTTAAAATCTCCCGCATACAACACGAAAGCGAGGTCCCAAAACACATATATGTTCAATAACGAACAACCGAGGTCTTGCTGTCTACCGGTTTGTAACATGAAACCGAGGTCTTAACGCACTCGTATGTTTAATAA
>JAGFPH010018546.1:6208-16233 GCA_018207615.1 Philaenus spumarius
ACACCATTTTCTCAGTCATATTAGTACCAGGATGTTTTTAGAGATTATCGTCACTACCATCAAACAGTTTTATTGCCTCCTGAAGAGGCAGATGTGTTGGGTCACTAGTGGCACTATGACAAAATTGGTGGGTCGCATCCGGCACGACACCATTTTCCCAGTCATATTAGTAAGAGGATGTTTTTAGAGATTATCGTCACTACCATCAAACAAGTTTATTGCCTCCTGGAGAGACAGATGTGTTGGGTCACTAGTGGCACTATGACAAATTGGTGGGTCGCGTCCGGCACGACACCACTTTCTCAGTCATATTAGTACCAGGATGTTTTTAGAGATTATCGTCACTACCATCAAACAGGTTTATTGCCTCCTGGAGAGACAGATGTGTTGGGTCACTAGTGGCACTATGAAACATTTTTGGGTCGCATCAGGCACGACGCCATTTTCTCAGTCATATTAGTACCAGGATGCTTTTAGAGATTATCGTCACTACCATCAAACAGATCTAAATGGGATAGCTACCCCTAAACAATACAAATTAATTGCACTAAATTCCTACAAACTAAATCTAAAATAATTTAATACTATTATTAATTTTTATAAAAAACATTTGCAATTCGATTCTATATAGTGCCAAGTAGCGTGAAGCGTCACTTGAGCATGCGCTGTAACGTCTTACCCTCTCCTACTCGACTGTGAGTCTGCAGTACAGTCACCACCAAAAAGTGTTGATATACAATCAACACGACTACATAGCACACATGAATTAGGTAGGGCAGGCGGCTCTGACTGTACTCCACCGCGAGAGGGGAAATGTGGTGGGAGCCGGCGTAGGAGATTTGCACACCCCCTCTTCGCGCCCCATCCTAATTGGCGCTATCTGTACTTAAATCAAAGGGACGAAATGGGATTACCGCCCTTAAAATAAAATCAAGCGATATTTAACGAAGCATTGCCAGGTCCAATAATTTGTTTGTAGACAGCTTTTTCTTTATTTCGACCCATATGACCATCACTGATTTGTCTCCGCGCATTACAGAATCAACAATGGAATTGTGACGGATTAATGTTTTACTAATGGCACCCGGCAAAGAGTTTGACAAAGATTATAACGGATCTGTCCTTTGTGACGGTTCAGTCCTACGTGTCGCCAGAGGGGTCGCTTACGCCCCCCCCCCAATTAGCTTCGCGCATAAACATTGAAAAATAAACCCAACCCCGATGCTAAGAGCTATTTAATGTCATGCATTCCCATCCCTTCTGAATATAAATATGGATGAACCGACACGTTGGGGCAATTAAAGGGGACGAAGAACTTTGAGAAGGGATGACATTTTATACACTTTTAGGCGTTGCTAGGAAACCGCAGGACGTGCGATAATTAGACAGTATTTGCGCGGGACATTTTGTCCTAGAGATGAGGCTTTGGAAACAAGTTTAACTTTTGGTAAATTATCATAGAAGTTGTCGAGTTGCTAGTAAAACAATTTACTAAAAGTTAAAGGTATGAATCTTGTCGTACGAGCTAAGAAAGAATTTAGCTAAATTTTGATTTTAAAGCGTAGAAATAGTTAATATTCGAATTGTCACTTTCAGCCCTATATCAGACTAGGGGCTCTGCCCCTGGACGCTTCGCGTCCCAACCCCGTCTCGGCCTTCGGCCTCAATGGCTGCTTCGCTTCGCTCGCAGTTGGAAATTCGCCAAAGAATCTCGTTAATCTTTGGCTCGTTTGTACATAGGTGAACGAGCATAAATCAGCTGTTTTATTTGGCAGGGGACTCAAACCATTAAACATTATCTCCATAAGATTAACATGGGAAATTTGAAGGATTGTGTGCCGGAGCACCTTCTCGGGTGAATAGCGGCTGAACGGATGATTGGATCTTAAATTTGATGCAAAATCGTTTCCCGCCCAAAAGGTGCTTGCAAAATTAAAAAATGTTAACTTCTGGCAATTTTCCCAAAAGTTTCTCGTCGAGAGCTTTAATTCAAGTATAAGGTTGAGGGGGGTCCGATTACGGGAAGTGCATAATAATTAATGTCAGTAAACAGTGAAACCGGCTAGCTTTAAGAACGTTGGGCGGAGCTTCCCTTCTCGGATGAATAGTGGCTAAATGGATGATTGGATCTTAAATCTGATGAAAATCGTTGGTCTGAAATAAAATTTTCTACAACTTTTGTATTTAACATTTTTCGCTATCTCTTACCGTTTTCTTACTAAACGCGCTCAAAGTGGGAAAATGAAAAAATTTAAAAATCTTTCCCGCCCAAAAAGTCCTTCAAAAATTAAAAAATGTTAACTTCTGGCAATTTACCCAAAAGTTTCTCGTCTAGAGCTTTAATTCAAGTATAAGGTTGATGGGGCTCCGATTACGGGAAGTGCCTAATAATTAATGTCAGTGAATGAGTGAAATCGTCTAGCTTTAAGGACGTTGGGCGGAGCTTCCCTTCTCGGATGAATAGTGGCTAAATGGATGATTGGATCTTAAATCTGATGCAAAATCGTTAGTCTGAAATTAAATTTTCTACAACTTTTGTATTTAACATTTTTTGCTATCTCTTACCGTTTTCTTACAAAACGCGCTCAAAGTGAAAAAATGAAAAAATTTAAAAAATCTAAAAAATCTTTCCCGCCCAAACGGTGCTTCCAAAAAAAAATGTTAACTTCTGGCAATTTTTCCAAAAGTTTTTCGCCGAGAGCTTTAATTCAAGTATAAGGTTGAGGGGGTTCTGATTACGGGAAGTGCCTAATAATTAATGTCAATGAATCAGTGTTACCGTCTAGCTTTATATAAATAGATAAAACCGTTGTTCAGATCGGAAGCTTAGCACACATGTTTGTTTACATGCATTAGACTACCATAGTAACCAACTTAGCAAATTTATAATCAGTTTATTACTCTTTACAACCAAAAGCTTTTTTAGGTTGGATTAACAAACTAACTAATAAAATAATAAACCAACTAACTAGATTAATAAATCATGTAAATGTATTTACCTTTCTTTGTGGGTTCTCGTAGTAAATAAAAATATAACCAAACCAAAATTTTGAAGTTTTAAGGCCGCCAAGTAGTCAAAACTTTATTTCAATTTTGGTTTAAATGAAAACTCATTTATAGAAACTCTTTTTAAAAAGCACTTTTTGGGGAAATAGGATTTGAGAAATTTTTTGTTTTCCATTTTTAGGGCTAAAATTGCAGGGTACTACAGAAGTATTCACGTAACTATCAAAACGATATTTCGGGGCTGGCTCTTTTTGTACAGAAATGTCTGTAGTTCAAGCAAAAACACCGGCCCTGTAGAACATACAAGCCCCCTATAGGGCTATAGAATACAAGGGCTAGACCAGTCCGCCACGGAGAACGTTCTCGTGCTGCCACTGTGATGACGTCACGGCGGTAATACCTGCTCCATTCCCAACGCTTCTCAGAAGTATTCTCTGTTACAATCATTTCAATTTCTTATCAAAGCTGTACAATTTGTATTATGCCCTCTTCTTTATTTAGTTTTAGTATTGACACTACACAAAGCAGTAAGTAGACTGTAAACAAAGATGTAAGAAGAAGACAGGGTTACAATAAAACTAATTCGTTGGTAAAAAACCGTTGTAGTGTACTAATGGTAGCATACTTTTAATTAGATTCTCCGAAACATTTCTAAAAACTAAATACGAAATTGAACAAAATTTATTACAATAAACCACCAAAACTTGAATGTCATACCGCAGTTTAATAAAACATGTGTAATACTTATAAAATAAAACACATAAAATACTTACACATAATGAGTAGCTTATATGCAGATATGCATATTGACATGATAGTTACTGCTGCCATAAAATATTTTTTTGAAGACAAAACTGCTTTACAGAAATTTTCCTTCCTTAGGAATAGCCTAGGCCTTAGGAAATAGTTAATTTAATAGTTGAATTTAAACAATTGAACTATTTTAATTTAAATTGACACTGTGCAATTTAATTTAGTCTAGAAGTTTGTCATCAATAATATTATTACTCTAGGTTTAAATTTGATTATAATTATTTGTATACTATATATGTATTATGTCTAATTATTCTGACAATTTCAAGTGCATTTTGCTAGTAAAGATTTTTTTAACATTTTGACTTAAAGCTGCAGAAGAAATTACTTTGGTAACTTTTTAACATAAAGTAATCTCGCTTTCAACTCTTACATTAAATAAATAATATTTTTTAAAGTTTATTTTAGTTTGAAGCTAAGTACTTAAAATTTGTTGTTTTTAAATTTTGAGTTATCAATAATTACCGGTACTCTAAGTTTAAATCTTATTATTATTTGTATATTATATATTTATTTATTTATCTCTCATAATTCTGAAAATGTTTGTTTTAATGTATTTTCTTAGTAAAGGTGTTTCTTGGAATATTCAAGTAACGCTGCAGACAATATTACTTGATAATCTTTGTAACATTTCATAAAGTAATCTAGTGTGCAACGTAACATTAAATAAATAAATAAATACCTTGCTAAAACGGTCTGCGAGTAACAACATTATATATTGCCAAATTAATAGTTTCAGTTATGCAAAAATTTCGTCTGCAACGTTATATCAAATAAGGGTCGCCGGAATACTACCCCCCGGAAAACTACCCCCCCAAGCAGGTTCCTACGTCATTTTGACGTCAGAGATCGGGGGGCAGTTTTCCAGTCACGCACACTCAAGTTTCCATATAATTAGAATAAAAAAAAAACTAGAGGACTAACCTAAACTGTTTAGTCACAGTATGTTTCCGATAACAGTATAATTGTAGGAACCTGCTTGGGGGGGTAGTTTTCCGGGGGGTAGTATTCCGGCGACCCGCTTTTGCTAGGGGGGGTAGTATTCCAGTCGCGGACACGGCTCCCATATTGGTTAGTTGGCAGATTTCGTGACGTCACGTTTCACCTGGGGGGGTAGTTTTCCGGGGGGTAGTATTCCGCATCCCCATCAAATGACACGTGAGAGCTAAGGCGAACCGTACTTGCGCGGCGCGTCATGGCACCTCAGTGACGTCACATAGGAGGGGGGGAGAGAGGAAGGTTTAGACAGTCGGCGAGCGTCAACATCAAAGGAGTGGACCAGCCCTGGTCCCTACTTCCCATGTGTCACAATCAAGGTCACTGCTACCCCAACCGCCCTAGCCCGATCAAAGTGTTTCTGTTTTAATCAACCGTAATTTCCATGAAAATATCAGAATATGTAATAATCTGTTTGCATTTAGTAGCAGCTAGTCGCCGTGGGGGGTGGCGAGTGGAGCAGAGACTAGTCATTACTACAAATTTTTAATGATACTATTTTCATTGAAAGTACTTGGTACATTTTTTGACTTTTTCTGATTTTAGAATACATTAGCGTAAAAGTTATAGTCAGGGATGGCCACAAAATTTAAAGAAACATTATAAAGTAGGCCTACATTTTATTTGGAATTTAAAAGATGTACCAGTTATTGCAACCTCGACAGCGTGTGTAAAAACATTTTTCACAGGGTGACCCGTAAGTAAAGTGCCGAAGTAAGCAAACTTCGGGAAATGGTTCTATGCGCCAGAATAAAGAGAAAATCAAGAATAAAATTTTTTCTAAAAACTCTTCGTTTTTCAGATAACCGAAATATTGTTATTTTTGAGTGTAGGAGTTTTGCCTACGGGTATCAGGTAGAAAGGGTCCCCATCCGCGAATTCCTCATACTGTGGAGTTTTGCCTACGGTTGGGAGTGGGCACGAGAGGGGGAGGGGGAGAGAGAGAGATTCCTGTAGAGAAGAGATAGCAAGCGGTCAATTGTGGGGAGATTTGGTTGTCTGTATGGTCCATTGTGGGGAGAAAGTCCATTGTGGGGATATCCCCACAATGACCTACACCTTTTTTTCAACGTAATAGGTTATTTAGGCGGTAATAAACATTTCCAGCTGAAAATTTCGTTAAAAAAAAATATCCCCACTTTGGACCTTAGGGCGAGAGGCTTAGTTCGGGAGAGAGGCCACCAGGGCTGCGCTGATTGCAGTTCTCTCTCACCCAAAAGAGAGAATTTCCCGTGGTCAATTGTGAGGAGATGTTCTTTGATTGGTTAGTTCAAATTTAAGAGAGACAAACTAGCTGTATCGTCCCTTGTGGGCCTGTAAATATGACAACATCGCACAGCGTTGCCATTTTCTTAAACCTAGAATGATCACTGTTGTGAACTCGAGCCGTACCTCACGTCTTCTGTTGATTGTCTCTCCTCACTTTACGCGATGGTACATTGTGGGCCTAACACACTTGTACAGCGTAGGATCCGAGCAAATGCTTAGTGTACATGTACTCTTAACTTTTCTATGTTCTTTAATTTTATTGAATAATAATTATCACTTATGCTAAATAAATTAAACTAAACATAATTGTTACATTATTTTTTGAATGTAAATTTGTAACTAACACTGTGCATGTACTGCGAGTAAACGCTGTTGCTATGTCGTATGTACACAGTTACAAATTCTGTTATATAAAAGAAAGTTTTCCCCGCCATTCTGTTGTTGCCTCCACGCGATGTCAGAACGGAAATCAATTAATACATCCTCAACCCCGACCTTTATCCAGTCTTTTAGTTCGATGTCTTGTACTTCTGTCCTAATTGTAAACATTTTAATAAATAGTATTCAATTTTCCCTATATGTTTATACAAGGAGTTCCAAACGTATGGGACCTCTTCCGTAACTTTTATACAACGGAAAGTAGAAAGATGGAAATTTGGGAATGTCTTTGGATGATTAGTAACTACTTTTATAATCTTTCAAGACCCTCCCCCTCTCCTCACAGAAGGGCTCTGTGGGGGGCAATTCAAATTTTTTTAATGTAAATATACGCCTTGTGACACATTAATTTTGTTGTCCTTCAATCACAAACATTTTAATACCAAGCAAAGTAAGGTACTACAACCCTATCAAAAATGGTGGCCGAAAAATTTTTTTTTTTAAATTCTGGACCAAACAAATTTTTAACCGTTTAAAATAGAAAAACGATTTTGTTGGATATGAATTTGAATTAATAGTTAATTAAAGGTTTATAACCTATAACATTTTGTTGTCTATGGTAACAACTGAATAATTTCAATGAATAATTTCTATTTAATATTATTAAACTGTATTTAATTTGCCAGTTTGGACAGATTTTATTTTTATTTGCATTTAATTTCCCAGTTGAAAATATGATTTTGAAAGTTAAATTCAAAGAGGGACAATACAAATTTAATGTATAGAGTGTAATTGGATTTGAATAGAGAAGACAAAATAGAGAAGCTCAAAATAAAATGAATGTTGAAGTACTGAAAAGTAGTAGTAGCTGATACGCTTATTCAGAATAAAGATACGGTAACCAGAAGAGATCCAAACAGACATCACTCTTCCATTCCTGTGAATCTTCTGACGAAAAATATAAGTGCAGCTGGTGTTTAGATGCCATAAGATGCCGAACACATAATTTCACTTTGCGCTTATCGAATCCAAAGTAATAAAAAATATTATTTCCTCGTGTTTTTAAATTTATGCAGCTTATTTTATAATATAATCGTTCACGTTCAACAATCAGTAATAATTTGTATACCGTAAACTAGGGCTTATTTTAAGATAAGAGAAAAAAATCTAAAATCTAAATAACTTTTACTTTTTGTTCTGATCTATTTGTGTTTTCTCACGTTCTTTTCGGTTTTGAAAACAACTGGTTTTGTCGAAGAGTTTAGTTATAAATATTTTAGCTTTTAATTGTTATTAACAATACAGACTACGAAAACCTTGATTTACTCTAATTTAGGACTATTCTTAAAAAGTACTGAACCGATTTTGATGCTGTATTTACCACTGAACAAATTTTATCTTTGGAAATTGTGCCTGGTATTTCTATTTCTTTTCCTTTGCTAGTTACATGCTAATGTCAGTGTCCAAATTGCACAAAAGTACAGAAACATATAATATTTAGAAACTGGACATGACAATAATAACCGTCTTTGTGCTAATATTTGCTTAGTTTGCAAATAATACCAATACAAATTACGCTAGAGGGCCATTTAAAACGGAATTCATTCGGTTTACAATTTATATTGTAACGTGGTCACACTTCCCACAATTTTTACTGTGACAACTGTCTGCGATTTATAAAAGAAACGATTACATCAAATAAAAACAATTAAAATACATAATGAATTATTTAAAAATATATGTAGGCTATTCTTTCCGCTTGTCTGTTTATGTATTTAAATTGTTTTTATTTGATTCAATCGTTTATATATATTTAGACTAGCAGACTAATGTTGGTCTTAGTAGTATCAGTGTACAGGGATTCCATATAATTACAGGCCATAGATACGTCATTTAATAACATGTGTGCGAAGTATCGTCCATATTGGTCAATTAGTTACCAAGACATCAATTCCTGACCGCAGGTATGTCCATTTCTCGGTAGCCTCTATTGGCCCAATATAATAACTGCAAGTCTTTTTTTTATCGCCTGTAACTAAAAAAAAGATTTGACATAGTTTGAAGTATTCTATATAGAAAATACGGAATTTTTACTAGGAGTAATCGTTTTACGACTTCATTTTCCTAAACTGAAAACAACATAATTTTTGTTTTGATTTGATACCTATCGAAGTCGGTAGAAAATGTATGACTGATTACATGATATTCAAATCGAAAAATTCAGATATTTTAGTTCATAAAGATATCTCAAACGGGTTGTAAGTTACAGTCGATTTACTTCAAGCGTGAACATTTTTGAAAGGTAAAGGGGTTAAATGCTTAGATTTCGCCTATTTTTGGCTGTATGTATTAATTTAATTAATATTTTAACACGCAACATGTTCAAAAACAATATTATGTGTATATTATAACCATACAAATACTAAACATGCATTACAAATTAAAAAATTGTCGAAAAACTGTAGATAGAACTTTTACTGTAGATAGACAGACCTACCTAGCATTTCCTCTTGTTTCTAATATTGTGAATTTGTTGTTATAATATAGTCTTTGAAAATTTTCCGTTTTGATTGAATTTTTACACAGATGTTTCAATTTAAATTATTAATATATGCCCAAATTTAAAAAAACGATTGATACAAATTACAGATATTATGGTTTGAACATCATATCTGTTATCTTTAAAAAATTCTTCGTTAAATCGAAGTCTGTAGAAAATGAATGACTGATTACATGATATTCAAATTAACCTAAGTTGTCGAGAATTTCATTGCAAATTCAAATATGTTTAGTTTATAAAGATATTTCAAACCGTTTTTCAGTTACAATCGATTAACCACAGGCGTGTACCTTATTGATAGTTGGGGGTCAAAAAGGCCCCTTTTTTCAAACTTTAAGAGTCTGTATAGTAAAAACTAATAAAGCTAGATACTATAGCTTTTTACAGTCATAATAACTTATACTATATTATATGTGGTAAAATACCACAACAAAAACTTTCTTCCAAATATAAAAAAAATTCCATTTTGATTTTTTCAAAATTTAAAAGAACATTTTTCTTCTATGTCCTTGTATTGTTTTAGAACTCTTTTCATCTTAAAATAATATTTAAGATAATATTTCAAAAACACGCGAAACCTGAGATTTTAACCATCTCCGCCTTTCAAAAAAGTACACGCTTCCAGTAAATCGGAGTAGAGACTGGGATGATATAGCGTAAAACCAATCAGAGGGCCAGATTTGGTCACGTGACTTAGACCACGCCCATTTAGGCTTCACCTGGAGCCGACCCATGCTATGCCGCCATCTTTTTTCCTCCATTTTGTTTCCGCCATCTTTTTTCCGCCATTTTGTTTTTTTCAATTTGGATTTAATTTAAATTGAATTATTTTCTTTTAAAAAGTATGGGTGTCTCTGAGATTCGAACCGGCTACCACCAGAGCCAAAGTCCACGACGTAACCGATTGAGCTACGGCGCCTCTCTTGGTATAGAATGTTTTAGTCGAGTATATAAGTTTAACAGCTGCCGTCATTAACCTTGTACAGTGTACTTGTAATATAAT
>JAGFPH010018547.1:0-16232 GCA_018207615.1 Philaenus spumarius
AAAACTATTAAAATTATTCTATTCTCTACTAGGTCTACGGTATCTGAATCTGATCAGTTTGAAATACTGCTTTATCGAATCACATTTTGGTCATATTTTAGAACTTGTCAATGGCCACTCTTCTATAGAAAAATAAAAAAATCTCTGTCCTAATCAATAGTCATTCCCGTGAAAATATCATAGTTTACAAATAATCTGTTTGCATTTGCTTGGTGAGCGAATTTTTAAGGTTAACAATTATTCGCTTTACCATGAGTCGCAGCGGAGGTTGGTGAGCGAAGCGAGCAGTGGTCAAGTCCTCTAGTTTGTTTATAGACCTAGTAAATGTTCAAAATGTCTTTATTTGTTTTTGAGTTGAAATCAATTTGTTTTCGTATATCCAAGAGGCAGCACCTTACGAGACAATAAATCAATATTTATGCTGTACTTTTAATACTGGAAAAATTATTAACAGTTAGTTAATAATTTACATGTAGGTAGCAGCATCTTCCGGACTACTATAAAATGCCGAAAAATAGTTTCGAATTTTAACGTACCAGGTGGCAGCACCTTACGGACAGAAAGATTTGTTCACAAAGATGACATTATCTGACATTGTTGGTAGTCAAAAGTTAATAAATTTGAGCGTAGGGTAGCAGCCCTCCAGACTACACTGTAAAATGCCGACAAACAGTTTAAAATTTTAACGTACAAGGTGGCAGCACCTTACGGACAGAAAGAATTGTTCACAAAGATGACATCTGTAAATTTAGTGAAGATTTACTATTCTGTTTTGGAGTGATTTTTAACAGTGAGACAGGACAGATTTATTGTTTCCTAAAAAAAAGTGTACCGCCTCACTGAGGAATTCTCAGTAACTAGTTTTGCAGGTTTATTTTACAATATTACTGTCAAATGTTGGAACCATGTTGACATTGTTGGTAGTCAAAAGTTTTGCATTAGTCTCGTAATGTGCTGCTACCTAGATACTTTTAAATGTACTATTCCAAAATAGTTTTTTACTAGAATGCGCTGAAGGTCAAATTTTGAAACTCAATGCAGTTAAAAGTGTCAGATCAATGCTGCCATCTGGTTACTTATAAATGTATTAAAGCAAATATCTGTTATTTTTGTAACTATAGAATGCGCTGTTAAATCAAATATTGTACAGTACAGATATTGAATCTCAAAGGATTGAGTCCCACGGTACCTTCTCTAACGAGAGGTCTGAATAAATGCATTTTCCGCTAAAAATAAAATAAAATAATGGAGTTAAATGTTTCAAACCAGTTCCGTAACGTGCTGCACTCTTTATCTTTTTAGTTGAACTTTTTATTGCTTATTGACAGAAGTTGTCATTTTAGAGTGTTATAAATTAGTGTAAGTTGTTTTTTTCTAAATACTTACCTAAATAACGTTTAACTTACTTTTTGTTGATGTGAAGTTGCTTCCTATAAACAAAATAGGCCTACATAGATTGAATTTATTGACTATCAAGTACATTAAATACAGTTCTATTGTTTTCTGTCTCCATCATGTTTTGTTTTTATAGGTTATTGCCTACTTTTCCTTTTTATAACCTAATTTTGTTCCAGAATATTTTGTTTGGCATTACTTTTAAATTAGTGAGATATTTCCTATTATTGTATTTTGTAGATAAACTAATTATTATTGATCCTAAGTATGTTTTCCGGGTTATAAGTTAGATGAGAAATAGGCGTTTTATGCAATTTACAACATGGTAATGTAGGCCTACCCCTTTTGTCACATTTAGGACTAGCAACAAACTTGAGTCGAAACTGAAACCTCCTAACCAAAACTTGAGGGACGAAAAATAAAATACAGTAATATGTGGCATAACTTGTGATGATTGCACAAACTTTTACATAGGCCAAAGGCCTTTTAAAAAACGATTCAAGGAGTATTTACCAAACAATCAAAGGACAACCTAAGAAATCGAGATACGCTGAACACCTCATCGATAACTGCCACACTTACTCCAACATTTACACTAATATTATGGACATCTTGGACACATTCAGTAAAGTGATCTACTAATATATTATTAATATATATATTAAATGAACAAATCTCGTTCTTAGTGTTATTAAGATGCAAAGAAAGGAACCGGCGACTCAAAATTAGACAACGATTTAACAATAAAGTAGCCAGTCGCGAACCGTTTGTTGAAGAGTGCGCACTGACCGACATGTAACCGATATCATGTGTTTTGTAAACACGTGTGTTTGTGTAAACGTGTGGTGTTGTGCATTTGTACATGTGAACTGTATTCACCATTGTGTTTTTAACATTACCACTCTCCGTATGGAATGATAAAAAATAAAACCTTATATGATTTGATGATGGGCTCACGCAGCCCGAAACTGCAGCAATAATTGAAACTAACAGTTAATTAGTGTGAGTACCGGAAAAAAAGTAATATCAATTTATTTATAGTAGTTTTCTTACTTGTAACTCAGTAATCATTTCAGATCTTCTTGCAACAAAATTTTACAAGTTACAACACTAATAATACTAGTTTGAAGTTTATTATCTAACAAGTCCCTGATCTTAATACTATTTGATTTCCATTAAAAACTAAAATATTGTTTTCTTTTATAACTCTCCCGTTGTATTAATTATTATGGTTTCAAAACCGCAACTCTTAGTGCCTCAATAATATTTATTGTTCATCAAAAACTTCTCAAATGTTTTTCTTTTATTCTTCTTCTTGTATTATTTATGGTTCTTCTAAAACCTCTCCAAGTATTCCTCATCCACACTTTCGCTACTATACCTTTTTGTTCTTGATATTTGAAAAAAGTTATTCTATTTTCCAGATTGGCCGCACTGCCCATGTAAAAAAATGTTGATGTACAAACTTTATAAATTTTAGTACAATAAAGTTACATTGACTGAAAGACGATATAGTTATTTACCAAACTTTACCATTATATATTCCTTTCTTGTGCTTTGATTCTTGTACTTGGATAATCTGCAATAAATTGTTTATTAAGACCTTTGAAAAGGTAATATTATTTAATGAATTTATCTAAAGTGAACCCGGTAGTAATAGAACAACAATTTGCGGTCCACAAATAAAAATACGGACGTAATATGTCTAAAAACAAAAATATAGGCCTACCCAAGCGATTCAGTCCTACACCAATGATGAACCGTGTGTCAACTCAATTTAAGATTGTTTAAGTGAAATATGTAATGACAGAAAGGAAAAATAATTCGACCACGCAGCTGTACCGCTGACGTGAGTTGAGCAAATTTGCAAAATTAAGTTTATAGGCCTATGTTTTAGGGTTTCAACCAACAATTTGGGAAATAGGTCTATTCACGACGGTGATGAATACTGCAAAACGGTTCACCCGCCATTCAGCATATTGGGAGTATCTTCAATACACAAAGCATAGTGTGCTTCGCACGCCATTCCGCATATTGGGATTATCTTCAATACACAATGCATTACGTGCTTCGCACGCCAACACGCTTTTTTAAGTACGTATTTTCAATAGACCATCTTCGCACACCAACCCCCATATTGAGTAATTTGAATACACAGTGCATTGCACGCTTCGCATGCCAACCGCCGTATTGAGAGTATCTTCAACACACAAAGCATTGCGTGCTTTGCACGCCAACCCCACGGTAGAATCCACCACATTGGACGGGGTACTTCTATGGTATTTTACGTTTTGGTCGATTTTAGGGGAACCAAGCGGGCTATAAGGTCGCGTAAAAAAACAAAATATGCAGAATAACATCCTACATTTATATTTGTAAAAAAAACTAAAAAAAAAATTCATTCTCGTAGGAAAAATCCCAAAAAGTAGTTACTTTCGGTCAAAAAGCGTGCTTCCGATTGTTGATTTTTTTTGGCTAACGAACTCGTCCAAGCGACGTAGACAACCAACATGTGTACCAAATCGGTCTTAAAATGCGGCTGCTGGAGTGCGAACACATATATACATATGATTTTTAATGACACCCCAAAACGTGTTCTGGGAACCATGATCGGTGCTCATTTGCTACTCCCGACCTTGGGTCTTACCATAAGGGCCATTGCAATAGCTCATTTTTCCTATGGAAATTCGTTAATAACGAACAAACATCGAATGTATAATTATTACTGTTGGGAATCAAACTATTTAATCACAAACAACAACAACAAACTTCAGTGCATTAAAACTTGAATTATACATTTTTTATTGTGTAAAGAAAAAAGTTCAAACTTTGTACTTACAAAATGTCAATTACATAACAAATCAAAAGCATTTTAAAAAAATGTAAAATGCAAAACGGATGCGTATTGTGACTGTGCTTTAAAATGAGGCCTTGCAAACAATTTTATGATGAAAAATAAACGAAATAAATGGTTTGAAATTCAACATTACTCTTATGGGATAAAAATCCAAAATGGCCGCCACTACAGCACAACCTTAATAGAAAGATTTTATTTTATTTGGAAAGTAATGTCCTTATCCTTATATCTTACCCTTTTGTCTATTTGGGTCTTCTTTAGATGATGTGCAGTGACTTCTTTACGGTTTTTCACTTTATGAATTTCACCTTATCTGACCTACTCAGTCTCTGTCTTCTATTAGTTGTTTATTGAAAGTTCTGGCTTCACTGCACTTCAGTGAATATAACAAAGTTTGCATTGTTTATATTTTATTTATTGTTCTTTCGTGAAAAGATATCAACACTCATTGAGCCGCAGTTGTTCAAAACAATCAGCCCTCTCTAAGTGCGTCGAATTACCCAGCGAGCTAACCAACACAACGACCCCGCACGGGGGGTGCAGACTAGCTGCACCTACTAAGAGGGGTTTGGCATCCCTCGTGGTACCCGAGTCAACAACGCCCAACACATCCATAAAGTTACATACATTAAACAATACCTTACATTCCCACTCGCACATTCTTTTAGGATTTCGACTGTGCGGAGCCTTAGGGCGTTGGAAATGCCGAACCTACCAGGCCTTTGACAGCAAGGCTTGCTATGGGGACGTATACACATTGGCGGATCCAGGGAGGGGAATGTGGGTGCTGCACAGCCGAAATCCTAAAAGAATGTGCGGCAGACTGCTCAATTGCGTAGTCTCAGACAACACAACTTGTATCGAATATTTCACCCACTAAATATTATCAAATCTCAATAAAACAAAAACCATTGGAAAGGAAATGTTTTAAACTTTAATTTTTGCATTTACAAATTTCTTCTAAAAAGTATATTTACATATGTAATCATCGTTGTAAAATTGCAGTTGTCTAAATCAATTGATACCGCCCTAGAAAGCATAAGGAAATGACAACTCGTTACTTTTTAAAGCAATATAACCGTTAGAAAGACTTGTTTTGAGAAGAAGATAAAGACTCCATTGGACTCGTCAAGATTTTATCTTTCTACCACGATCTTCTAATCATTCGTCACTCTTATAGTTTCTTAGATATGAAGTTTTCTGTAAACCCTTGCAATTGGACAGTAAGTTTTCAAAAAATGAGAAAGCACATTTTGCAATCGATGTATCTATATTACAAACCTACATATTAGTACAATGATTTTTATATCGATTTGAAGTGCAAGTTCTATATTTCCGTTTGATATAAGGAAATCCTGCTTTAGTGTTCCGAAGCTATTCGGGTATTTCCGTGAAATATGTACATTTTCAACGCCCTAAGCGTGTTAGCCGTTACCTTTTACCGTCTGGCTGGTACTGTATACTATACGTTTGTGAGAATTTTGTTTAGTTGTTCTAATTTAGTGAAATAAGTTTTTAGAGTAAATTTATTTAAAATTTTCAAGTAGGCCTATACAGTTTAATTCTATGATTTATTCTCTACAATTTGTCATAATAAAATGTCATTTTTTGATAAAGCATACAATCCTTAATTCCTATTCAAAATGGGTGCAAGTGAAGTAGTTTAAAAAGACGTTTTCAAGCACTGTATTCCAAAAAATTATTCTATACCCCCCTCTCCCCCGGATAGGAGACAGCTCCCTCTTTGAAAACCGGCTGGATCCGCCCAGCGTATACATGGTTTTTATTCAGGTGCCGGCCACTTCAGTCCTTGGTCACGAAGTGTTCGCGGTGTTGAAGGAAAGCGGATTCTTCCTCACAGTAGTATCGGGTTCTAGTCTGGTAAAAAAAGTGAACTGGGGTTTGGAAATGATCTCAATGTGACCTTACCGAGTTTTGCCAGATTCCGCCTAATACGATGTGATGGACAAAATATTAAACCGAATTTTAGTTAAAAAGAGACATTCTGATTCATCTGAATATTCTATAAACCAAGAAATGTTTAAGAAGACTAAGGAGAGGGTTATTGGCAACCATCAAGTTGCCAGCTCCCAAATCTTTAATTTTTTCTCACGCCGGTAAAGATACAGATCTTTCAAAGGTATCACACTTTGTTATTAAAAAGGTGATTGCTGGAACAGCGGACCCTGTACTTTCCAACAGGGAATTACCGAACAGCACACTTATATTGAAAACCAACAGCGAGAAACAATGTTTGGAAGCGCCAGTCTGGGAGCAAAGCTGCGTCTGCGTTAAGGCTCACAAATGGGGAGAATCTAGTCTTGTCTTTGTAGTCGAACTATTAGAGGGATGTTTGTTTTTGCTCAGTAAACGGCTTAAAGTGAACAACCTTCGTCAACTTATTTCGAAGAACCCTTCCACCCACATCCGAACACCGCAGGGGTGAACCAGAAGAGGGTCATGCCACACCTTTAAAGTTTCTATTGTTTTACAATCACGAATGTTTGTTTTGTTAATTGATCCACACTTTTTCACCATAATGTTTTTTTTTCTTTAGTTGCACTATGAATATTACTTTTGCCCATTTCAACATTTATTAATTTTTGAGAGTTTCGATTGTGTTTGTTTTTACTGTTGTAATAATGTTTGTTAACTTACTGTCTTAAACAGACATTATTTAATTTACATGCTCATTCTCACATGGTGCTACTATAGTAACCAATTACAGTACAACCTGTCATATTCGGACTAATGTGGCGACCGGCCGATCCGGATATGGAAAAATCCGGATATAGCAAGGTCATTTCTAAAGAGCCAAAGGGCCCAAAACAATGAAAGCCATTATTGTTGAATACTATTTTTAGATGTTTCAAGCGATTTGGACTTGTATTTACTGTACTACAATGTACTATATAGGCTAACAAATTGACATTCTGTACACAACAGTAGACTATTGGTAATTAAAAGTAAAAAATAAAAGAAAACAGGTTACATTGTAAAAACACAATTTTAATTATTACAGTACAGTAATTAAATATCTAAAGTATGTTTAAAGAATGAAGGTACAGTACTGTACTTATACACACAGTAGCTTTAAAAAAAATTACCGGTAGCCCTACAGTTCGGCGCAGTAAAATATAAATAAATTTTTACCATAAAGAAACGCTAATGGCTACATCAGTTTTTGAAAAAAGTTGTGAAACGGTTTACCGTTTCAAAGCCACAGCCCGCTATGAATAGACTAGGCACGGCTCGCAAACATTATTCTAGCTGCAACTTTCACTTTTCCACCCCATCAGCCCCACAACCAAAATATGAAAATTTGTTTGGAGATGCGTCCGGTTATGGGAGGGTCCGGGATGTGACTGTAGTTTCATAATTCTGTACATTTACATTATCAAATTTATTCAAATTTTATTACTTACTAGTGGACCCAGCAATGCTTCTCTATTGCTTGATTTAATTTAAATGATAGTTATTCCATTTCATTACATTGTCTAAAGTAATCGAATTGTAAAATGGTTTTTACACCACTTAAGAATATACTATACAAATTTAGATTTATAGTTTGTAAACCTTTATAGATAATACAGTGAACCTTTTGTTTGCTTTTACCTAATCTAAAAAAAACTGATAGTTGTGAAGAATTGTAAAAAACCTGATTCTAAATTAGCCCAATTGGTTGCCAATAAACGTGTTTTGGTTCATTGTAGGCCTAACCTAAAATGACGATCAGTTTGAATTATAATTCTGCAAGCATTTTTCGTTGATTTTCGTTTGTGTTTGTTTTTAGTTGGTCAAACTAACCTATAAAAGCTGTTGGTTTTGAAGAATAATAAACTGATTTATAAATGCTAAGTAAAGTTGATATAGTAATGAATGCAAACAAACATGACGTGTTGTTAAGCTTTTTATACGAACAGTTGTTTTTGTGCACTATTGTCTTGAGTCCGTAAAAAAGAGGCTGTTATTTTTTTTTCCAAATTTGATACTTTTTCGGAAACTTTTCACATTTTTTTTATATAAACACCTAGTTTGGACGATTAGGAACATTTTAAAACAAAAAATATCCAAATTGGTCAAGCCATTCTCAATTGATGCGCTTACAAAGGAACAGCAATTCCTTTTTATTATTTAGATTCAACAACTTTTTTTGGTATTTACACTATCATATCTCAAAAACTATAAATTAAATCTTAATGAAACTTTGTGATATTACGGGTCCTATCCATTACTATGCTATAGATCATTTGAAATTTACATATATGTATATTAAGATTATTAACCTCGCAAAAAACTTAAAAAGATATGGTTTATTTTAATTAAAATTACCTATTATTTATGCAACATACAGCCATACAAGAAATTTTGAATATTAATTTTGGAACAATGCGTTTAACAGTTTTATTAGAATTGCTTTACTAATGTGGAAAGTCTTTATATCTCAGGGTTGAGTCAGTTGTTTGAAAAGGGTACTTTGATATGATGATGTAAAGTGACAGAAATTAAGAAGCCAAGAGACTGTTTAAGAAGAATACTTTCATATATTTGTTGAAACACATTTAAAGAAAAACATATATGTACATCTAACAAACAAAATACTTATCACTAATAAAGAGAGCATGAGTTGAAATATTTTAAAGTTTTTAAACAGCTGGTGATTCACTTGGTTATACAGTAGAAACCGGGCTTAACCGGTCCTCGGATCAACCGGTCCTCGGATAAACCGGTCCTCGGATCAACCGGTCCTCGGATCAACCGTCCTCGGATTAACCGGCCTATCCCATGGAACAACCGAGTTTTTTTCCCTCTTACAGACTATATTACTGTAATTGGCCGAAGACTCAAAACATTGATTGTTTAACGGACATTTCTTGGAAAGCAGAGTGACGTAACGTTAGGTGTGCAATGTGTTATTAGTGTTGCGGCAGGCAGAACAGGTTGAGGGGGAGCGTGAGTTTGATTCCCCTCTTGCTTCCGCGGCAACTGTATTTTTTTCTTAGAAGCAATTGACAAAGCGGCATCCTTTGTTTCTTTTTCTTCGTCTGTTGCTTTGTCGGGGAACCTTTACTGAATTTTGTGGGAGCAAAATATTTAGGGTAGTATTTGTTAACATATATTGAGTAATATGTTGGGCAACAAAAAGATCCAACGATGAACGTACAAAAATGAGAGACTTGACTTTAAAGAAATCTTAAAGAACAGAAAATCTTAAAGTTAAAGAACAGAAAAAATAACTGATTTTTTTAAACAATCATACAGTACTGTATATGTGTAAATTCAGTTTTCAAAGTTTAAAATGTTTATACAATAAAATGAGTTGCAATCACCAATCACGTCTTATTTGCTTGTTTATTTATGTAATATGTAGGTTATTTTGGAATAAAATTCTATTTTTTACGGGAACCTCGGATCAACCGGCCAAACAGGGAACCGGCCAGGGTCTAGGTCCCGACCAGACCGGTTAAGAGGGGTTCAACTGTATATTAAGATTATTTATTATAATAATCCATCATCACCTAATAAAAAATCCACCAAACTGTTTGTACATGAGAAATTTAATTCAATAATTCAGTTTTCAAAATAAAAATAATTTGATCACGCAGCTGACATGAGTTGAGCTAATTTCCAAAATTGAGTCTGTGTTTTAGCGTTTCAATTATTTGGGAAATCGGCCTACTCATGAGGGCTCTGAACAGGTGCCTAGTGTAAAAAATATATTAGTAGAATTTGTGTCCGCCTCAGCCTCCAGTCCCTGCTCGCTTGTCCGACCTTGCGGCCTCAGATTATCGGCTGTTTCATGTCGCTTACAGCGGACAAACGGAGGGCCAGACGTGATACAAGGTCGTGTAAAACACAAAATGTGCAAAATAATCTTCTAAAATATATTTGTTCATATAAATCCCAAAAAAGTTTCATTCTAGTACGAAGAATCTTAAAAAATGTTTACTTCCGGTCACAAATTCTGATTTTTTTACCAACGAACTCGTCTGAACGAATTAGAATTGGCGGTGTGTACAAAGTTTGGACCAAATCGGACATAAAATACAGCTGTTAAGAGTTCGAACACCCACACATACAGGTATAAAGTTTTTAATGACCCCCGAAAACATGTTCTAGGGACCATGATCTGTGCTCATGTACTACTCCTGGGACCTTAGGTCTCAACATGTACAACACAAAGTCCTATTCTATAGTGTATATACATTTAATCCTTAAAATATTCAAAAGAATTTGTACAATGATTTAATGTATATTAATATACAAAATTATATCAGCCTAAATATACAATGTTTCATATTCTACATGATTTAAACATTTATATACATATATATCTACAAGCTAAAATTCAATTTAATAAAAAAACATAAATTTTCACATATTTAAACAATTATTAATTGGCAATGTATAAAATGTTAGCTGGAATGATGAATGAGTTAACTACGATACTTTAATTCAAGATAGCTGAATATAAAAGCTACCTTTCACTTTCACTTTGATCACTGCATATCTTTCCCAACATCACAGGTTTAAATAGAATTACACTTGTTTCCAAATGCAGACCATGTTGTTATTGGTTACGGCAACAATGTGTTTACCAGAACTGGACACAGCCACTTTGTCCACAACGATATCGTAAACATCCAGATTAAGTTTTCGTTTCTTGTCGCTGTACTGGTCCAATACGTTAGGCCAGGAAAGGACCACGGTCGGTTCAACGCTCTGCGGCTTGTCTGTACTTCCTCCGGGCATTGCACGAAGGTTATAAAGCCATAATGCTCCGCCGTCGTCACCGCAACAAAGCAATCCTGCGTCTGGAAAATTAATGATACTTTGATTACTACTGTGACCAACAACATAATGCAGTATACATAACCGGAGCGAAGGGGGGGGGGGGGAGTCGTTTTGGATAACAATTTTTTCGGTTGCCATGAACATCTAACACTACTGTTTTGAAAGGTTTCAAAGGTCAAACGAATTCAAAAATCTCTTTCTAGGCTATGTCAGTTATGTTCTTTACCTAACCCGTTCCCTAATATCCCGTAGTAACTCGTAGCGATTTATTTTTTCCACTCCCCGGCTGTCCGTACTAATCCGTAGTAGAACTTTAAATGTGTATAACTTCGCCATCTGTTGGAATATTTTAAAACTAACTTCAGAAACGTGTTCAGAGAACATTTTACAGTGCAGTTGTATTTCATTTATTATTTCTTCCAGCTGTTTAGGGTTTTAGATCTGTGTTTATAATCATCTGTAGCACAACTTTTGTAAACCAAGAGTCACGTAAAACATGGCTAGACTGAATTTAAAACACATGGTTAATTTTTTGATTTATTAAATGTAGTTTTGTAGTAATTGAACACAAATAAAACAGACAGTTTATGGCCTAACAAATATAAAGTGTCTCCTAACATTTTTGTAAAAGTTATAACTGTAAGTGAACTTATTTTTCAATTTGTTTTTTATTTGGATTAAAAAAAAATTCAGCGCTCCAAAAAAATTTAGGTAAGTAAATGTACAAATTTTTTATATACCAATATAATATTAAGATATGGTGAAAATTTCATGTATATTGAATAAGTAATTAATTAGTTATCGTAGTTTGAATATAAGTGACAAATTTGGCCATTTAAGAGGTCTAGTAGAGGCACTTGGTGTCAATTATGAACACCAGGGAATGGGTTAACCTAAAATTACAATTTTGGTATTACGGTACATCAATATACAGTATACTGTACTTAATAGTTTGTAGGATATGAACTCATTCAAAAACTCCAAACGTTTCTTGCATCCCTCCAAACATGGTCTTAAGACCTTCTCACACCTAGTATAGCGTCCGTCCGCGGACGCATGCTATGCCCGCGATACTTGCTATATGCAATTCACACTGCCGGGCTAAATAACTTAATCAAATCAAACAATAAGTGGCTTGGATTTTTTTTTTTGGGTTTAACGTCCTGCTGTTTTGCACTTAACCCTTCGTCTGTACACATATAAAAAGTTACACACTCTGTACACATGGGTCCCTGGGACCCATTTTTTTTCTTACACTTGCGTCTTAAAAATGACTCAAAAAATGATTCTATCATACTGATTTGTAGCTTATATTGTTTTCTACAAGAAAATATGATTACCAACTCATTATATGATTACCAACCGTTTATGTAGGGCGTATAAAAAAAATTAACACTTTCTGTAAAAAAATGTATTGACAACCATTTATTTATAACAGTATCAATAAAACACTTATTAATCAATGCTAATATATGTATATTGTTGACAATATGTGTATAAGCAAATGTATGTATCAATACCAAAAACTATAATGTTTTTAGTTGGTAAAACTAACTGTGACAAAGTAGTAAAGTTTTTGGACAAAAGTTTAAACAAAAAAAATCTTACTTGTTACTGTTTATGACTTCAGCCTTATTTTTTCATTTCATCCTCACAACGCACACAAATAGTAGCTCTGTGCTCATCACAGAAAGGCGAGGAACACTTACTGCAATGATTTTTGGTTTTTCGGTCCTTCGGCTTACACAAAAAACAGCGCTTGCGTTTTGAGTATTCAAGTGATGCATTGCTGGACTGTGGTGGATTGACAGATAACAAATCTCGTTTTAGTACTTTACAAATCACACTTTTAACGCCTATTTGTAAGGTAGGGCATGTTAGTCGTCTCTCTTGATGGTTTTTACAAAGTTGAACTGCTAGGTCCCTCAAAAACTGACGTCTGTTGTTCTTGGGATTTTCTTTCCAAGTGGGATCAGCCATCGTCAATAACACTAAACTATTTATACCGGCCTGATCCAATATAGCGCACCAGAAACGCATTGGCCACCTGTAAGTAGTTCTGGCTACTGTATATGAATTGCAGAGCTTGTCAAAAGTATCGGTGCCACCTTTGGTCATGTTGTAAGTTAGGATAATTTCAGGTTTTCCTGACTCCTCATCTACTTTGTCATCTCTGTGCATTGAGGATAGTAAAAGAACTACTTTTTTTTCTTTGGAGTGTAAGAAACTAATGTTTTCTTAACATCAAACAGAAAGAGAGACGTTCCTTCTTCACGATTAGCCAAACATAGTGGGGGAATTTCCCTTTTGTTTTTCTTTAGAGTACCAACTGTTGTAAGCTTGAAGTCTGTTAACATTTTGTCTGCCATGCCAACAGTGGTAAACCAGTTATCGTGTGTTACATTCCTTCCACTGCCGTGGATTGGTTCAGTCAAAGTGCGAATGTAATATTCAGGCACTAGCTCATTTACTTGTTTTTTTACCACTCCTACATAGGGCTCAACATTTAGCATGTAAAATGTCTTGCTGTCATTAAGCATAACAATCTTCATGCC
Source organism: Philaenus spumarius (assembly GCA_018207615.1). Taxonomy (NCBI): domain Eukaryota; kingdom Metazoa; phylum Arthropoda; class Insecta; order Hemiptera; family Aphrophoridae; genus Philaenus; species Philaenus spumarius. The sequence continues at coordinate 13,603 of JAGFPH010018547.1, forward strand.
ATATTTGGCCGGTTTATTAGGTATGTATAACCTGAAAGGGCATCGCCCCCTGAAATCAACCAATTGCTCATCGATGGTGAGGTATTCGTTAGGACTATAGTACTTCCTACAGTTACCAATAAACTGCTCCCATATTTGTCGAATAGGAGCAAATTTGTCATCCTTTCGTCTTTCAACTCTGGTGGATTTATCGTCAAATCTTAAACATAAGAACTGAAACCTTCTTTTACTCATGGTAGCTCTAAAAATATCGATACCAAATTCAGGTGACCATAAATCGTCAATATTTAGCTTACTATCCTTCAACATTCCAGCAGCATAGTATAACCCAAACAAACCCAATAATTCGTAAGGATCAGTTGACTTGTTGAAACTACAACTTACATCATAAACCTTTCTCAAAGAAATTTCTTCATTTGTCCTATTGGTAATTTCAGAAATCATATCTTCATTTATCAATAGCTTCCAAGATTGATAAGCCAGTTTCACTAACTTAGCCTCACCTTTTACACAGGCGAAATGAGAGACAATATTGTCAGCTGATGGACGTCCTCTCCTGCTTGGGGCATGGCAGTTCCATCGGTGGCCATCTTTTCCAAGTATATACGGCCCTATTTCAGTAGCAGCTTCACTGTCACTTTCCGCGGATGCTTCCGAATCACTATTTACATGTTCTTCCTCTAAATTGTCGATTTCCACATCACTTTCATCCGATGGATTTTCATACGCAACGGCTCCTTCGCCAAAAAAATCAGTTACTGGATCCGGCTCAGATCTTTCGAGAAGTAAACGATTGATGTCACTATCAGTTAGCATTTCTACTCCTAAGTTCTCACTCATGTTGTTCAAATCACGAGGAAAACAAAAAAAATTAAAATTGATCACTCACAAAAAATGTTACGTACACTGTACACATGGGTCCCAAAGGCCCAACACGCTACGTTATTGCGTATAACCAAAGAACATAACCTCTAACTGGAGCAAAATCTAGCACTCACGTCGCAGGACGACTGAAAGTGAATTTACATGCGACTCTGCGTCGTCTGCGGCGCGCTATGCGCATGCGCTGGCAAAAAACAAAATGGCTGGGTCCCTGGGACCCAAGTGTACAGACGAAAGGTTAAGGCTAATGAAGACGGGACCTACAGTTTTACGTGGAATCCGAACCACAGCCAACGATGTCTGTTAAGAAGCCATTTAGAAAATTATTCGGGGTCAATGGGAATTGAACCCGGAACTTTTCCATTAATGGTTGCCATGACGATTGATAAAGATTTGACGCCTTAACAACCACGGCCATCGTGGCTACTAAGTGGCTTGGAAGTCGACTTGGTGCCAGGAGAGGAAGAAAGAAAGGCGAGTGAGCATGCGTCGGTAGAAATATAGCGACTGTATTTATAATATATTGTAAAATACCTTTTTTTGTGTGTTTCTGCTCACAGTCCAGTAACTTTTTTCCTTAGTCTGTGACGATTGTTTCACCTATTTTGTTCAGGCATCGTCGAACCGATTTTTAATTTGCATGTATAAATGCGCGTCAAATTTTAAATAAAAACATTACACAACACATAAACACATATTACAACACGCAAAACATAAAATACAACATTTAGGACACATCGCATGTTACTAATTCTTAAAAATAATTGAATGTGAATCACACACGTTTTCACTGGTTCATTATCTGGTCAGTACTCAAACTGGTTAACTGGTAACCTGCTTAGCAACACAATTTTAGGTTAGGCCTAGTTTATTTTACCTGGCTTAATAGCAACATTGGTTCTTTTAAGTGCAAATCTAAATGGCATAGTACCTTTCAAATGATATAAGTTTCATTCCACTCCTTTTATAATAAAAACTAAAAAAAGTACTTAAATTTTCGATGTCTACATATTATTATAATGATACTTAATAAAGTAGGCCTAATATGTAGTAGGCCTATGTTTATTGATTTTTAATAAACTTCTCATACATAACTTCTAAATATATTTGGACCTCCCTTTGTATAAAGACACACCTTCCTACCAATTTTTTTTTAGGCATTATAAGATCAAGCATTGCTGTTAAGATCTTTTAGGCATTGCTGTTAAGATCAAGCAACTGTTCAGAGCACAGAGAAACTATTAATTATTATATTAGGGGTACAGTAAAACCACGGTTAACCGAACTCGGGTCAACTAAAACCTGGGTTATCCAAAATGCCTACGAAAATCGGAAATCCAAAAATAATAGCCCTATTGTATGTACAATATGTAATTTAATTTTTGTTTAAAAAAATCAAAATTAGAACACTTTTCTACAACTTAAAGATCTATTAGAACTTAAGTAGCAACTTTAAAAAAAAAAATGTGAGAATGTAAAACATTGAATTCAGTTAACTAAATCATTCTGAAAAATTATAGGAGAACCGCCTCCCCCCTTCTTTCCCATGATGTCGGCAATGACTGCATATCAATATGATATGTAATCATTGATGACGGGCTGCCTATTTTCTCCCTCCTCAGAATCAAACCATGAAATAAATAAAGTACGTATTTCTTTTCACGCATTTATTTATACACACTTTAGTGTAGCTTAAACTTTATTTTTAACCTATTTAATGTGAACACAGTCGGTACTTGGTGAAATTC
>JAGFPH010018548.1:5942-16232 GCA_018207615.1 Philaenus spumarius
AGTTCTAACGTCATAGTTCTGATGTCACTATCCCACGTCATAGTTCTAACGTCATAGTTCTGACGTCACTAATTACCCACGTCACTACCCGCGTCACTACCCGCGTCACTAATTACCCACGTCACTAATTACCCACCCCTCCCCCTATGACGTCATAAAACAAAATGGCGGCTTGCACCCGCCTTTCCCTCTACTAATGATGAAAATTCATCATTTCGGCGTGACACACAGAACTGATGGCTGTCCGAAGTGAGCGTGTTTGTGGTCGCGTCACTTCAGTTGGTCACATCAGTCATCTGCGCATGCGCACAGATGCCAGTTGGATAGACAATAACGCCTGAAATGTATACGTGTCGGTCGTCGCGTCGTCGTCTGCGTGTGGCAAAGTGCTTTCCCAGACACTGTTTGTGTTTATTACTTTTGTGTCTGTTTTACTTAATAGTTCATATGGCCGCTTGGACCAAAGATAACTTACCTTACAGAAATCCTTTTTTAACACTTTTAACATGGCTTTGCAGGTCTCTTCTATAATTTTGCCCAGTGCTTGTGGCGAAATTATGGTTGAAAATTTCAAGTCTTCCAATGACCTTCCCGTTGCTAAATAGCGGAGGGTTGCTGTAAGGCGTTCATGGGGCGTTATTGCTGTTCGCATGTTTGTATCTTGTTTCTTAATCATAGGAGAAACACGAGATAATAAGTCCAAATATGTATCCTCGTCCATCCTCAAGTAATTGTACCAGTCTTTTGGATAGAATCACAGCTCATCCAAAATGTTAATATGTGAGTATTTAGCTCGTTTTGAAAGCCACGGCTTAACCCATATATTGCGCTTGGGTCGCCGGAATACTACCCCCCGGAAAACTACCCCCCCAAGCAGGTTCCTACGTCATTTTGACGTCAGAGATCGGGGGGGCAGTTTTCCAGTCACGCACACTCAAGTTTCGATGCGTTTGTATTATCACTTTATATAATTAGAATAAAAACAAAACTAGAGGACTAACCTAAACTGTTTAGTCACAGTATGTTTCCGATAACAGTATAATTGTAGGAACCTGCTTGGGGGGGTAGTTTTCCGGGGGGTAGTATTCCGGCGACCGGCTTTTGCTAGGGGGGGTAGTATTCCAGTCGCGGACACGGCTCCCATATTGGTTAGTTGGCAGATTTCGTGACGTCACGTTTCACCTGGGGGGGTAGTTTTCCGGGGGGTAGTATTCCGCATCCCCTTGCGCTTGATTCTGCGCTTTCTCCTTTTAACTATAACGCATGTCACTGCACTACACAGAAACAATAAATCAACGTCTGAAAACATGATCGAACACAGGGTGGCCTACACACGGTCAGTTAATAACGTAATAAACATGTATCATAAAACGTAAATAAACACACGGCCTTAACGCAGATCCGTTCACGGCGGATTTTTACTCGTGGATGGCAGGTCGAACTGACACACACAAGTGAGCGAGTGAAGGCGATTGTTGCGTTCAGTTAGAAGTGACAGTTAGAAATGAACACGCCCTAGTGACACACCAAACTGATCGTGTGCAGGCCGCTTTATCTGTGTGGAAACACTTTTGTTGCTTACATCTCTTCCCCCTTTCTTCCAGTCAGTCGATCAGCTGTCTGTGCACTGTGAGCTTGTAGTTTGTGTTTGCGCTATGCTTGTTTTTATACAATACACGCAAAATTATACAATACACACAATCACCTAAATTATATGTTTAGCAAGTTTAGTGAATATTGGGCAATTATTTTGCTCAGTACACGTTTTTAAAGAAGGTATATAATTCCGCGACATTTTCGCCTTTTGACGCATATTCAATGCTAATTTTCTCGAAGAGGCATTCCATAAATTTCTTTAAAAAAATTATACAATACACACAATCACCTTAATTATATGTTTAGCAAGTTTAGTGAATATTGGGCAATTATTTTGCTCAGTATACGTTTTTAAAGAAGGTATATAATTCCGCGACATTTTCGCCTTTTGACGCATATTCAATGCTAATTTTCTCGAAGAGGCATTCCATGAATTTCTTTAAAAAAATTATACAATACACACAATCACCTAAATTATATATTTAGCAAGATATTTATTTATTTAATGTTACGTTGCAGACGATATTACTTTATGAAATGTTACCAAGATTATCAAGTAATATTGTCTGCAGCGTTACTTGAATATTCCAAGAAACACGTTTACTAACAAAATACATTAAATCAAACATTTTCAGAATTATGAGATATAAAATAAATGTATAGGGTAATATATAAATAATAATAAGATTTAAACTTAGAGCACCGGTAATTATTGATAACTCAAAATTTAAAAACAACAAATTTAAAGTAATCAGTTTCAAATTAAATAAACATTAAAAAATATTATTTATTTAATGTAAGAGACGCAAGCGAGATTACTTTACGTTAAAAAGTTACCTAGGTCATCAAGTAATTTCTTCTTCAGCTTTAAGTTAAAATGTTAAAAAAAATCTTTACTAGCAAAGTACGCTTAAAATTGTCAGAATAATTAGATAAACATAAATATATAATATACAAATAATTATAATCAAATTTAAACCTAGAGTAATAAAATTATTGATGACAAAAATAAAAAAATTAAACATAATTTTAAGTTAAACTTCTAGACTAAATTAAATTGCATTGTCAATTTAAATTTAAATAGTTCAATTGTTTAAATTCAACTATTAAATTAACTATTCCCTAAGGCCTAGGGTAGGAAAATTTCTATAAAGTAGTTTTATTTATTTTTTTATATTTTATGTCAGCAGTAATTATTATGTCATGTGCATATCATCTGCATATAAGCTACTCAATATGTGTAAGTATTTATAACTTTTATGTGTTTTATTTTATAAGTATTACATATGTTTTATTAAACTGCAATATGGCATTCAAGTTTTTGTGGTTTATTGTAATAAATACAATTATTTTCAATAATGTGTCACATTTTGTTCAATTTCGTAATTAGTTTTCAGAAATGTTTCAGAGAATCAAATTAAAAGTATGCTAACATTAGTAAACTACATCGGTTTATTACCTACGAATTAGTTAGTTTTATTGTAACCCTGTCTTCTTCTTACATCTTTAGACTAATTGCTTACAGTCTACTTATTGCTTTGTGTAGTGTCAATACTAAAACTAAAGAAGAGCGCATCATAAAAATGTTACAGCTTTGATAAGAAATTGAAATTATTATAGCAGAGAATACTTATGAGAAGTGTTGGGAATGGAGCAGGAGTTACCACCGTGACGTCATCACAGTGGCAGGGACTGGAACGCTTTCCGTGGCGGACTGGTCTAGCCCTTGTATTCTATAGCCCTGCTGTACTGCACGGTGAATAGTCAGAGTAGGTCTAATCTTGGATATTATATCAAACTAGTGGACCTGGCAATGCTTCGCTATTGCTTTATTTACTTTTAAGGGTCGTTATTCCATTTCATCCCTTTGACTTGAGTAATCGAATTGCAAATGTGTTTTGTAAACAATGGTAAACAAAATGTAAAAATAAAAACATCTGTTCTTCCTGTTTTGCTAGCATTTGTTATGACAACAGCTGTTATGCCTGAAACATGTTCTTCCTTTTTTACTAGCAATTGTTATGACACAGCTGTCAAAATATAATGATTCAATCAACAAATTCTATCTGGCATAAGGAAACATGGCAACTTTGGGGGCCACTGGGGCGAAGCCCTTAACCAACATACATTGAGTTCATTTTAAGGGACACACAACTTCAGAGTGAGCTCTTTAGAATGACACCAAAAACGTCAATATCGGTTTAAAAAAACTCTAGGAGGAGTTCTACTCACAAATAACCCCTAGCCAATTAATTATGTTTAGATATGTATCTGTATTTTATTAGTTTACGATTTTTTTTAAATACAAAAAGTACCATAGATGGAGTAGGCCTACGCGAGGGTTTGACCTACTTTCATTGTTGTATATTATGTTTTGTATATAAGAGCTGTTTTGAAAGTGATTAAAATCATAAATATGCTCTTGGGAACTTAAATTAAATACAGCCTACATACAAAAAACATACAGACAAATTACTTTATCCTACGCAAATGTGGTTATCAAGTGTAGTTATATATTAAGGTTATACACAAAATATGTTTGTCTTGTGTTGTTTGCATTATTATAATGTAATTAAAAAATCCATAATACAGTTTCACGTCTGCTTTGCCTTGTAAAGGTCGACATCGATGTTGCCTTATTGACCCCGCCGTGGCGTCAAACGTTTAACGACACAATTATACCAAATTGGTTGGCTTGTAATCAAATTAAAAACAACCACAAATATATATTTTTTCAAATTACCTGCAAAATTTTTTAATGCAAATATGACATAAATTCTCGGAGTTAAAACATTTTGAAAAATATTTCGTTTAAATTTTGTTCAAACATGAAGACCCAAAACCAATTTTTTTATGAGCGAGTAAAAATATATAATTATTAATAAACAAATTGGGGAAATGGAAATTATAACCTTTTATTTATATACTACATATTTGTTACAAGTGCATTCAGAGAACTAAACTTTATTAATTTAAAAAATAAATTTAATAGTAGTCTTAAAACCTTCTTTAATATGCTACGTATTTATGAAGTTTTCATTCAAATATATTTAAGGTTACAACCAAGACTAATAGAAGTAAAGAGAAATAATATTCAAGACATATAAAATGCATTAAATTAATATTTTATCTATTTATTTCAAAATATAACAATAAACAGAAAAAGTGGTTAGGTATATAAGATAAACAATTTGTATAACGTGTAGAGTATTCTTTAAGATCTCAAAATTATTGCCGCTTTTATTTTCGTCAAACTATTTAATGCATCACGCGATTTTTATTTATTTTGTATTTCAGTTACAACATGTTCGTCTGCAATAAATTAAAGACATTTTTTGTCTATTTTATAAACAAATTTTAAAACAAAAACTACAGATTTTTAAACCATATCTGATGCTGATAGTGAATATATATTATAACCTCACAATGAACGTTTTCAAATTCATTTTCTAAATATGTCTCGTCAATCGTTACAGTAAGGTGTTTTTTATTATTGCGCAAACAAAATGTTTACGTGTATTAAAATATAAACATAATAGGGGTAGACACGTCCTAAAATAAGTCTCGACAAAAATTGTTATTCAGAGTTTGAAAAGAAACTGTTGAAAGACATTTTAAGACAACTTGAAATGAACATTTTTTTTAATTTTATTGTTGGCGATAATTTAACGGTATCATTTTGACTAAAACCATTAGAATTATAAGTCTTGTCACTTGCAAATATTGTACTACTTTTAAGAAGGTTGCCATTGTCTGTATATGGGAAAGAACTCTCAAACTATTTTGTTTTCAATATCATAGAATTCTAAGCACACAAACAAACGACACATTAATCACTGGTGCTGTTTCTAAAGTATTGATAAAAATTGTAGGTAGGCCACATGCACTTTTGTTAAATATATTGCGTTTAATCTACAGACACAGATAAATTGCAGCTATAGTAAAAACACGTTAAATAATGTACATGGTTTGATAAAGTTTCAAACCCATATTAATTATTGATAGTTTTATTGATGCAACTAACAGAAAGTGAAGATGGCAGTATGCCTACTTCTGTATGGAATTAAAAAGGCAAAAAATAATCATCTATGGTGGACCGAATATTTGGGCGCAAACGGAGCCATAGATGATGCCGTCTACAGGGCCGGTGCAAGGAGTTTTTCCTGAACATGCGAGTCATTTTTGGCGCCCCCCTCTATACACAACAACCCCCCCCCCCCCCCGCCCATATATTATATAATATGTATATATATGTATATATCTCCTTATTGCAATAAAAAATGGGTAGGGCCTACATTATCAAATGTATACCAATTGAAATTATTTAATTATATAAAATCAAATTAAAATATAACGTCGAGCAACAATTTTAAAAATAAAAGTAAATATAAAATATTTTTTATACATATACAGTGTATTATATATATATAGCATCGGTCTTTTTTACCTTAAATAAATGTATGATAAAATGGAAAGTTAAGTAGTTAATTTGTATTGTTTTAGGGGTTGTTACCACATTTTAACCCCTTATCAGTACACTACAAAATTCAAATATTGTTTACTTTATATATATATATATCTTGTAAGAAATGAATGTACCAATTTTCAGCTCTCTAGATTTAAGGGAAAGTTATATTTAATTCGTATTGTTTTTGGGATTGTTATCACAATTTCACCCCCTTAGCAGCTCAGTATAAAATGCAAATATGGTTTACATTTTATACTATCTTGTAAGAAATAAATGTACCTTTTTCAGCTTTCTAGCTTTAGGGGATGTATAATAATTAATTTGTTTTGTTTTAGGGGTTGTTGTCACAATTTCACCCCTTAGCAGCTCAGTATAAAGTACAAATATGGTTTACTTTTTATATATATCTTGTAAGAAATAAATGTACAAATTTCCAGCTCTCTAGTCTTAATGGATGTATAATAATAAATATTTATTGTTTTAGGGGTTGTTTCAACCCTTAAATCAAAATGATTTATAGCCTATGTCTCATTCCAGTTCATGATCTATATGTGTGTCAAATTTCATTCAAATCTACGCAGTACTTTTTGTGTAATTGACAGTCAAACAAACAGACAAACATACACACTTTTACATTTATAATATTAGCAGAATTAATATTAGTGAAGTTAGTGTAAAATGTACGGCGGTCTCGTCTTTAGATGGGGGGGGGGGACCGAATTTTTCACTAAAACCAAAGGGCGCCGATTTAGAAAGGATGGCGCCCTATACAATACTGTTTGTTGTACCTGTGCCTGATCTTGTCTATCCATAAAGAGGCGCCAAAAAGAAATAGGGCGTTTCCGCGTTTCTTTTAATTCCCGAAAAAGGCTGTCGCGTCTGTAAGAGGGCGAATTTTTCAATGAAACCAAAGGGCGCCGACTCTGAAAGGATGGTGTCCTATAGCGGTGTAGGTTGTCTGTCTTTAAAAAAGCGCTAAACATAAACAGAAATAGGGAGTTTATTTTAAACCCCGAAAAGGGCGGCCACATCTTTAGACAGACATATTTCGGTGCAAAAAAAAATTTCGGAAAATTTTTAAGGCGCCTTGGTCTTGATTGGAATTTTTGCCACCGCGCGGCGTCGGTGCCCCCTCCCTGGCGGCGCCCCATGCGTCCGCATGGTCCTTGCGCCGGCCCTGGCCGTCTACGGGGTTGGTGTTTTATTTTAATTTTGTTTTACATAACAAATGCACCACTAAAAACATGCCTTTATCAAATATCATAAATAACATATTCGATTAGATATGCAGTATTAGATATTATGAGGGCCTGCCCTACATTTTCTTTTGGTATTTCGGCCGATCGGAATGACACTTGCATAAATCTACCGTATTCGACATTCCATGATAACTACATTGTACAATACTAACTTTCACCAGAGACAAAATGTAGCAAATAAATTAGAAAGGTTTATAATATTTTATTTTTAAACGTAGAATCATCTAAACATCAAAGAAAAATGCTATCTCGGGGCTGCCATAATTCATTTTTGTTATTGCACTAATAAAAAATATCGATTGATTAGGCCAAAAACTTTCCTTATCTGTGTAATATTTAATAACAACAAACATTTTGTTGTTTTTATAATTCTTGGTATAGCCTAAGCTATGTTTTGTGAATAACTAAGGATGCCGACTCAGTTGAAACATTTTCTTGTACAAGTAGTTTGTTGTTTAAATTAGTATATCTATTTACCGTAATTGCTTAATTTACTGGTCAATTTTGAGTGGATTAGAAAGATGAGTAATATTTTTAAACCGTGTAATTAAGTCATAAACATATTACATAAAATGTCTGTAAACACGCACACCCACACATAGACACTTCGTTCAGTTGTCCAGTTGATTAAGTTACAGGATCGATTCTTGTGAAGGAGTAAAGGAATGGGAGGAGGAGGAGGGAAGAGGGCGTCATAGCACTTGTTGCTCTCGCCGCCACAACGTCGGGGTGCCGCCTGGGGGTAAGTAGAAACACACCTCGATCAACAGTTTTATATCTAGTGTTTTTTCTCATATTGGTAATTTGCCAAACTTTTAAGTAAGTAGTGTGAGCAATATAAAGGTTTTTTTAACGCACAAACTAAGAGTATATTTTCTTAAAACGTATTTTTGACGGAAGAAACTTATAAATTGGTAAAACATCTAGGCTTAATTTCCAGCCACGTAAATGCTCTGTTAAAATAATTAAAATATAATTACTATAGGCCTATGTTTTGCTATTCCAAACAAGTTTCACAATATGGAAGTTTAACCTGAATATCATGTTATGTTATACATCTATTTAATTATTTGTTATGATAAGACAAACAATTAGCGATCAATAGAGAGAGAAAAAGTTACGAAATAAATAGCCTATAGTTTACAATTACTTTCCAAATATAATTAATTTCTTTGCTTTGGTGTAGATGTTGCATCATACATTAATTAATTATGTACATGTAATAATGAACGATTTTTTAATGTACAGGTAGACTACTTAAAAGTTCATAAATTTATATTTAATAATTCGTTCTAAACTCATATGTAAAAATAACAAAATCTATTCGGAAAGAGACAAATGATTTTTTTAGTTGATTATTCTAAAATAGGAAAAATTTCAATCGTTTTAAATCAAATAAATTGTTTTAACTAAAAGAAACCAATTTCATTAAAGATGACTCATATGCCTGAAAGAAAGTCTCACGTTTAAATATGAGATCTAACAAAATGAGAGAGATGCTGAGAATTAAAAACATATCTCTCTCTCTTTCTTCCTCTCCCTCTTAGTTTTTAGACAAATTACAAAACACTACCGTATATATTTTTAGCAATATCGTAATTCTGGATATTGCGTTTGAATGTAGTTTGTGTTTCTCTAAATTAGGTCATACACAAAGTGTAAGTGAAGTTTTATGTGCAGAAAAAGTATCAAATTACACCAACAATCGCTCATTAAAATAGACCTGCTTCTTATAACTTGGTACCGGTTACCTATTGTTTGCCGAATTTTTGAAAAAAATAAGAGCTATTACACTAGATCCAACTTGAAAACGGTTCGTCGGAGGAGGGTAAAACTTCGTTTCTATCCGTTTCAGACCATTTGGAGACGATACCCAAGATTCATTAATTTATATAGATATATCTATATATATAAAAGCCAAATCCACTGACTTACCGTACTGACCACGATTTCTCAAAAACTACTGAACGGATTGGAACAAAATTTGGTATGTAGCTTTCTCTCGGACCATAGGTGCTCACTAAGAAAGGTTTTCAAAAAATTCTAAATTTTAGGGGGATTTGGTGGGTCAAAGTTACTAAATCACGATTTCTCCAAAACTACTGAACGGATTGGAACGAAATTTGGTATGTAGCTTTCTCTCGGACCATTGGTGCTCGCTAAGAAAGCTTTTAAAAAAATTCGAAATTTTAGGGGGGTTTGGAGGGTCAAAGCTACTAAAACAAAACCACCGAACGGATTGGAATCAAATTTGATATGTAGGTTCATCTAGAGCCTTAGATCGACATATAGCGTGCGCTAAGCTAGGTTTTAAAAAAATTCGACATTTTAGGAGGGTTTGGGGGGGTCAAAGTTACTAAAAATCTCCATAAGAAATATATAGTATATACTATGTAATCAATTAATTAATAGTATTGAAAATGTGGTGACAACAGCGGTGTAGTGGCAGGGAACTCGTGGGAATACGTTTTTGAGCTGTGGCTCGGCTTGCGTATAGGCTCTGTGGCTGCACCCTCTATTTCCACGTGATATTATCGATAACATTTAATTAATGAGTAATTTTTTCATTCGTTATTCTTAATCAATAATTAATCCTTAAGCTTAATGTCAGTAGCCATACCATAGTTTATGAAAAAAACACAAAAGTCTTTGTGCTCTTCACAGATCCAGCAACTTTAAAAATAACTAGTATTGTAATTTGTTGTCACCAATTATGTCATAGTTCTACAATTACAAGTAACAATTATTGTGAGCAATGATGTAAAGTAATATTACCAGATTAAAGATAATAACATGATATTTGTTTGAATTGTTCAATGATTTTTTTAGAAATATTAACTTTAGTGTTCCTAACTACAGTATTTAGATGTCAACTAAATCTTTTTTCATTATTTCACTTAATGTTATTATTCAATGATACAAATTCTAAATCATGCCTAAAGGCTAAATAAAATATATATGATGAAA
>JAGFPH010018550.1:0-16231 GCA_018207615.1 Philaenus spumarius
CTTTTAACTTAGCTATTATCCTTCATCCGATTGTTTTGACAGTTACACCATCCGATAGGGAATCAAAAGGGATACAAAAAAGGTGTCTTGACATTTTTCGTTAAAATGTACGGTTTTGGAGTAATTTAGGTTTGAAATTTTCAAACAGCCGCCATTTTGAAACGCATGTTTAGATTTAATTGTTTATTTTTTTTGACGTATATCATTGACAGCCTAAACTTCATGCCAAGCTTGAACTCAATCAGTCAAACCGTTCTCTAGATACGAATTATTTTGTACAAAAAACAAAATGGCGGATATCTGGAAAACGAAGAGTTTTCGGACATATGTTTATAGGAACTTTTTTAATTTTTTCACCAGTAAAACACGTCCTGCAATTCTTTCCGTTTCTTCCTGTTCTTTCCGTTTCTTCCTGATACACCCTGTATATAGATAATCGGAGCAATTCTTAATTATCGTGAAAAACACTTCAGCTGTTTCACCGATCACAGTCGGCTTCGTCAGGTGCAGGATACTTAAATAAAACACAATAACACAACACTGAACATATATGACACCAAAAACATGATAAAATAATCAGATAATAGCTCTTCCTTAGATTTTACAATACAAGTATCCGGTTGTGGCCACATCGTAGTTCGTTTGCTTCCAGACGGACTCTGAACTAAGGACGAGAATTATTTGCTATAAAAGTCTACTAGATTTACTTAAGATTTGATAGCATGCCGTAAATCGGGTTAGCCGCGAAATTCAATTGCTCGTTAAGAAGTACCGTATGCTGGGGTATTTCTTTTGGGTAATGTATATGTTATATTCCTCCAATACGTCGAGACGGTGTCCCTTATTCTCATTATGAATAATAGCATAGATCATGAATAATAAATAGATCTTGCATCCATAGGGCAGCAGTGTGGCGAAAATTAGGTTGTCGGGAAAATAGTGCATGATCGCGCCGCGAGGTAGCTCTAGGGAGAAATCATTAGTAGCATTGGTGTTTCACACAGCTTCCGTCGCTTCTCCAATAGATAGCGCCACTGTCGTCGAATTTCCAGTGGAACGAAATATTGCATTGGATCGGAGTTCTATTAGGTTATCCAAATACAATTATAATAGATTAGTACTGATATCTGTGTAATTGTGATTAGTTTTAGTGTTCGGTGAAATTGGAAGTGTGTTTGGAGAGAGTATTTGTATGTGAAGGTAAATGGTCTTTATACCTTTGGACAAATGATCTGCATATCTGACCTATATAAATTTTGTCGCACTCATCACACTTGAGTTTGTATACGCCATTATTGTCATATTTATTCCTATTGTTCGGCTTTGACCTAGTGTTGAGGATGTTACCCAACACTATTAGAGGTGCAGGTACAACAAGTTAAAACCATGTTTGCGGAATATGTTGCTAATAGGACAGTCCAGCAGTGGTTATATTTTATCGGTAAAATTTTCTGTTTTCCTGTTCTTTTGTAAATTTGAATTTAGTATTGCGTTTGCTAAATTTCTTTTTATGTTTATAAATTAATTTATCTATTATCTCGGATTTGAAACCATTTGCATTTGCTATTTTTGTTTTATAAGGAACAATATCATTTGCTAGCACACTGAACAGAAAGGAAACTAGTATTGAATTAAAATCGTACCTGAAGTCACGTGAGCCACAGATCGCGTATTTTAAATTGTATTAAATGTTCCAAAGTGTTGTGACGTGTATTATATGTTAATTATGAACGTAATGTGTATATGATTTCATTTTCCAAATTGACGTGCATCAACGAATACAAGATATCCAATATAAATCTAGGTTTGATAATGCCTGATAAAGAGGCGAAACGACGTAACCGATAAGAAGAAAAAGAAAAGGAAAAAGGACCTAGAGCTGTAAGTACAAACAATAGTTAAATGTAGAAAATCTACAACTTAACTATTGGTATATTGTGTTAATAAATCCTTATTGAAAATAAATCTATTAAAACTTTACCAAATCTAAAAATATCTTATTTGTAAAAAGTAAACTTGCTGTATTTATATTTCAGTGTAGTTTAGTAAATATCTTGTGTAATATAACAATGTTAGGAATAATAATCAGTCAATCAAATTATATCGATTTTTATTTGAGTACCTATTACTTTTATCTAAATAACAATATCGCTACAACTTTGTTTATTAATTCAAATTTCTATGATATGTCTGGAGTCACAAAACTTTTTATTTAAGATTGATTACTTCTACAGATATTGTCTTAATACTTACTTCATCAAATATTTCAAATAGATAGGCCTACTCAATTTTATAAAATACTAGCTGACCAGGCAATGTTTCGCAATGCTTAATTTGAAACTTTGAAAGCCTGTAATTCGTATCCCTGAGGGCCGATGTAAATTATGATGGGATTCTGCTCATTGCTTGATTTACCTAATCTAAAATTATTTTTATTTAGTTTTTGATCCAAATCAGTTGTTGATCAAAATCAGCTGTTTTAAGCTTTTTATACGAACAGCTGTTTCTGATAAAATCAAAAGAAATCTTTCTTCTTCTTCCTTAAGATTGAACTTCCATAAGATTAACATTGAAACTTTGAGGGCCACTGGGGCGTAACCCTAATGTCCTAGGACTTCGGTAAATGGCCTAAAACCTTCCCTGGGTTAACCTGTGTTACTATGCAAAATTTCAAAGCAATCGGATGGACGGTTTGGTAACGCATAAAGGACAAACAGACGAACATACATTGAATTTTATATATATAGATTTATTAAATTGCATCTGAGCTGATCGATGCTTAATAACAACTGTTACAACTTTTATAAATCTGTTTACGGCCATTTATTTTCAGTTTACATTCTAGAGAAACTTACTGAAGTCTTTAGTAATTATAGGCCTACTAAACAGTGAAGAATTTTAACACAAGAATATAATAAATTTTATAAATATTTAATTCTAGTTAAAAAGAGTTTTTTTCCAAACAAAAAACAAAATTGTTTATAGTAGATTGATATTACAATTTAGTATCAACATTATTTATTACACAAATATAAGTAATTTTTTTATCGTTTGTATAGTGATTTAATTTCATTTTGCTATGCTGACTGTAAGCTATGACGCAGGTTGTAAAATAATCTCTTGTCTACTATTTGACAATTTGAGTTTTATTGAGTTACCTGTATAAAATAGTAGCGTGTGTTTTTTAAACCTTGTCAAATATATCGCGCCTATTAGTGGCTTATTGTTTCAGCCTGTTGTAAAAGTAAGTGTTTAGTTATTGTTTAAATCATTGATCGTGTCTTTTTTGAATCGGAAACTTGCTATAGAGATTAATAATAACTGCAAACTATTTTATAAATTCAGTAAAGTATTTGTTGCCTAAACATGAATACATGATTTATTAATTGTTTGGACACTGTGTAGATTTCAAAGTTGTAGTACAAAAATATAACATATACATAAATAGTTAATAATAATTAATGTAAAAAAATACAAAAATGGATCAAATAAATTATTAAGATTATTATAACGGAAATTATTAACATATATAAATTAAATTAATCTATTTAATATTTAATTCCTATAATATAAGTATATATGAATAATATTAGAAGAATGTGTAAAATAGTTTACTAATAATCCGTAAAATACAGTAAAATATTATGATACATATAATATGATAGATTATATTTTACATTTTAAAGCATTAAATTAATAAGCAATAAATATGTCTTTAATTTTATAGATCAACTATTCAACAAATGATAGGATATGAATCGGAGAATTCCCGACTTTCAAAATTCCCAATGCAGATTTTTGAGCGTATGACGTAATACTGTTATGTTGAAATAATTAACTCTACTGCTTTCTAATCTAATTACGGGTGCTGAAGACGACAAAGCTAGTTAATATTCCTTCCGGTTAATTCATGCGTTACATGAATAAAACAACAAGGTGTAGGCTGCCAATGTAAGCTAAGTTGTAGCTAGCAGTATTATTTTTGCATTATGCAAGAAATAGTGCTTGCTATTTAACTGGCTTCAGTAGGCAAGTAATCATACTAATTGAACATGTTAATTAAATTTAAAGTAATAATTGAATTTAATTCAAAATATTAAAAAAAACCTAAATTTTTGCTATAAAAATTGCTTTGAATCGTATAACTGTACCTCATTAGATGAAGTAGTTTCGGTTTCCTATATTAGTCATGTTTGATTAAAACTTTTGGAAGAAGCAACTACGTACAACAACAACCCCTACTTGTAATGTAAGTAGGTTATATTACAACTTATTATCACGCCAGGTGCATAACATAATCTGGGATAAAAGTTAATATTAAAAAGGAATGCAACTACGCTAACATTTAATTTTAAAATCTATGAATATTAAATATAATATGGTTGACTAGCTGCTGGCTGATAAAGTGGTTTGATAAGCTGTCAATATCCAAATAACCACTCAATCAAACTTCCCGACGTTTTTAATAGGTTGTTGGCAGAAGCTTTTAAATGGGATTTGAAAAAAATAATTACCTTTTATGAATATGTTTAATTTATTTCAACTAAATGTCACTTGTTTCAATATAACTCTCGAATAGGTTTAATTCTACAAAATCTCGAATTAAATAAATGCTTATATGAATCGTTATTTTCTGCATAGAGGGATAATCGCACGTAAGCCATAGGTGTATGGCCTTTGTTGCGTTCTTAAAGTTCTTAAACTAGTATTTATTAGGTCAGTTACTGAGATTTTAGAATAAGAAAATGTTAACCAATTGATGTAGTGATAAAGTAGGGGTTAATGACAATGGTAACAAATGCTTATGAAAACAATATTTGACTACATAAACTACTCAAGAATTTAAATACCGAAGGTAAGTTGCTAAAAAATTTATTCTGGAGGCCAACAATATTTTATGGCTAATATTTGAACTGTTAATGGATGACAACTGTCATGAAAACTGTCTTACAAAATTCGAAGAAGCATGAGAAAGGATAAAGAATACACCCTAAAATGTATCTTTATATATAATACGTGAAGCCGTTTTTTGTAAACACAACTCCTCCCTTATTTCTGAACCAATTTTAATGTTTGAGGTTTCAAAAAATTCGTCTCATTTAGTAGTTTTGCAATAAGGTTATAGATGTCAAAAATTCTTATCCTTAATGGCGTGAGCTAATCTCAAAGGTCGGGTTTTCCCCATAAGATTAACATGGAAAATATTTAAAAACCATTTCTATACAAAACAGCTGTTTATAATAAGAAACAAACTAATCCAGCTGATTTCGTGGATGTAAATAACGATGATTACAGTATTCAGAAGGTTATAAAAACATTTTAATACAAAACAGCTGTTTATAATAAGAAACTAATACAGCTGCTTTGTGGAAGTAAATATTGATTTTTATAAGGGAGGAAATGAATTATTTATTCAAATTATAAAATTTACGATCTAATTTGTTTTGAACATTTAACATTATTTACCATCTTAGTTTTGAGGATATTATTTATAACTTTTTTGTTAGGTTTTTGATTAAGTGTAGACCTGAGCCTTACTGGTTCTTTTAACCTTTATTATTACTGCTGTTATAAAATATAAGAAATAATTTGATTTACCATCTTAGTTTTGAGGTTATTATTTTCCTACACTTTTATTATAAATAAAACATAACATATGTTTTTAGAAGGTCGCACAGGGGTTTGGCGTGCGGAGCACGCAGGGGTCTCCCCTAGTAAAGTATAAATATGGTACAGTAATCTGTTGACTATAGAAAACAAAATAATTTGTAGATGGAGGAAGTACTTCAATCCCTGCTTTTAGATGAATCTAAGGATAATTTAAATTTTAATGATAACAAGAAGAACTTAACATAAGCAGGTAATTAAATTTGGAATGCCATTGCTAAAATTAAAGTAAAACTTAATATGCCATTATTAATTATAGTAAAAAAAACATACTTTAAAAAGTATTCATTTTAAAGTACTTTAGTTGATAGCATCATGATTTCCAACAATAAAAAACTTTGACACGAAAACATAAAACAAAGAAAATAGAATATGATGTGTAATCCCTACTGAAAAACCTCTCAATGAGTTTGAGATAAATCGTACAATAACTTTGTAGATTTTTTATAGGTTTATGGGTGACAAAGCAGACAGCTCATTTTAAAACTTATAGCCTAAAGAACAGTTAGTTGAGATAATTTAGAAATACTTACGCAAACAAACTTTTGAAAATCTCAAGTACATAAAAATATAATAATCACAAAGTTAGTTACTTTCCTAAATATTTTCATGCAATTATTTGTTACATGTCATGGTCTAAATCTTGGCTGACCACATTTTTAAGAAGGGTTATAGCAATAGGGGTTTAAAACTGGAGTATTTTTGTTCTGGCCGCAGTCACTTCCATTGATCGTTTGTGAATAAAAAATTCATTTTGAACTGCTGCATCGACACAACAAAGAAATAGTGACCACCACCACTTTTTAGAACTATGATTGCTTCTATAATACCAAACGTTTTGACATTTTGTTGACAATTTCTCTCACAGTTGTAATTAAAAGACTTTACAAGTTTTGGCTGAGGGGCTGTAACTAGCTTTTTCTAAAAAAAGGATAGTTTTAAATTGATTAGTGTGTTCAGCTGGTTTACAGTTTAATGCAATTTATTGTTTCCTCAGAGTTATTTTTTACCGAAAAATAATAAATGGGGTTTTGCTTCACAGCATACTACTTCTATGTTAAACGGATTGTTATTTAATTTGTGCTTGCATTGTTTTAACTTATGTTTGTTTTGAGTGTTTTAGTTAGACCAATTATTAGGTTCCCTGAACTCATCCACAATATCAAGCTAGTAGAGATAATTATATTTTCAGTAAAATTATATTGCTAAGTAGTATTTTGATCTTTGTGTTTCAAGGAAGAGCATTAAGAAACATAAATAGAACTTTGCCTTCTAGGAAAAAAATGATTGCAAACAATATAATAATACTTTGAAAGTTACAAATTAGGGGAAAATGTATAATTTATTGTTATTTTTATAATAAATTTTGTGAAACACGCAAGTTGCTATAATTCCCTCTAACTAACTCTACACTAGTAGAGTAACAATGCAGGAATCCAAGGATATTGTATGAGGCACGTTCCTTAGGATAATAACTTTCTTGCAAATGTAATAATCGCCTGGACCCAGGAAAGGATTTTGGCTCTCAAGTCTAAATAAGTAGGAACAAACAAATCAAAACTTTGAAAAATACAAATAAAGTGATATTTTTAAAGTACATAAAAATCATGATATATTTTGGCAGTAATCATTTAAGTTTCATCTGAGAAACCTTTTTTGATTTTGTTTTGTTATAAACATTTTCGTATCTCAAACAGGTTTATTCCTCGAATTTTAAAAGTGAAATCATGACGTTATTTTAAAATTTCTTCCAATAGAAATATTTTTCCCAGCCTAAATCGAGGTATTTCCTTAAGGGTCTGCTCCAGTAAACGAGAAATCAACAGGAAACGCTAGCGCCTCTCACTATATCCCTATCTAAACAGTGCAATTTCTTGCGCTGACATTGCCTCATTTCAAACCATTTTATAAGTCTATCTTTTGTAATTGAGTGTTGAAAAAAAACCGGAATATTCTTTATAAAATGTCTGATCCATCTTTCAAAATATTTTTCACTATTATTTTTTGATTGTGTTAGGGAAAAAAATGTAAACTTTGTACTCACAAAATGTCAATTACATAACAAATTTAAAAAAAAAAATAAATTGCAATTCGGATGAGCATTGTGACTGTGCTTAAAATGAGACCTTGCAAACAATTTTATGATAAAAAGTAAACGAAATAAATGGTTTGAAATTTAACGTTGCTCTTATGGAATAAAAATCCAAGATGGCCGCCACTACAGCAGACCCTTAAGCATTCAGTATGGAACCTGTACTATAATTTGTTTCGACATCTAACAAGGGAACATAATATAACGCAGCGTCTTCTTGTCGCTGCACAGAACAGTAACACGGAAATAATCACGCATAACCATCCAACCTTTAGTCCTAACTTTCGTTTCATATTGCATTATGAACCAAATAAATACGTTCCCATTTACATTAAGAAAGCTTTAATATAACGTTTGTACACAAAACCATAAATTTGTGTATATATTTTGTTATGTACAATGTGTCAAAAACTATTCTTGTAATCAGTTAACTGTTACATTTTCGGAATGATAACATTACGTCATTAGGAGTGATAACGTATTCTTTATTTGGGCTTATTATTTAATTTTATATCTATTTCAGTAATAAAGGACATATTGCTGTTACGGAAAACTCAAATATAAATTGGGTAACAAAACTTGTATGTTTAAAAAAACAGATAATTTATTGTAGAAAAATAGCGAGTACACTTATCATAATAATTGATTCAGATTTGCATTATTTTGTAAAGGTGCACCCATGCTTCTATATTTTACTATAACCATCTATTATGTGTAGCCGAAATTGTCCGTATCTGAAATGCACAAATAATCTTTACTAAGGGATTAATTAAGTTGTCTCTTTTATTAAATGTTGGCCTTACAAGACAAGTAAATAGTGTTTACTTTTATACTTAAATTAATTAAACAAACTATAAGTTTCAAAGGATCTTTTTTATCCTGATAGAATGTTAAGTTTAATTGAAATTTTAAATTTAAATTGTGTATGTTATACTTCTAATATTTTATTCATATATATATATACGTATGCATACGTTAATAAAAATCGTTACTTTGCATATTTCATTGAATAGCACATTTGTGATTACAATGTAAATCTATTATTTGAAATCAAGTTTTACATAAATGTGAAGATGAATTTGAATATACTCAACAACAAGTTTAGCTTTTGAAACAAGCATTTACGTCACTCTTAATTCTAAGAAACAAAGCACTTTGTGTTTGCTTTTGTTTCATATTGAGAACAACTACGAATGAACTCAATCTGCAATGACTTGGAAAACTCCTTCCATGTTTTTAATTAACAATTGAAGGGTACAGGGAATAAAGGGGCTTAGTCACATTTTCATAAGTTTGCAGAATTTCGAATTTTAAATTCAAAACTCTATCACATCTATTATAAAAGATTAAAATGTGTTTTAATATGTTAAAACTGTAGTTATATCCTCTAAAATTGTTATTAGGAATACAAAATTGAATATTACAGTTGAAGAATCATTAAAATAAATGTTCTTAGGTAAAACTACACTTAATACAGGGAATAAAGGGGCTACAGACACTGGACTTAGCCCGTTTATTCCCAAAATAATGTATATACGAATGTTTTAATAACACACAATTTATGAAAATTTGTCATACAATTTTTTCTTTATTAATAAAGGAATACGTTATAAATATTGTTAAAAAGTTAAATGAATCAATGACTAAACATAATTTCTGCCCTGTACTGATTTGTTTGGTTTACTGCATGTGAGGTAAATTATCCAACAATAGTTGTGCCTTTTGTTTCAGGTTTTGTAGATTGTTGTACTTCTCCTTTGAAATTGGTAATGGTCCTGTAAATAAAACACCTATCTCTGTAACAATGTAATCATGTTGAATACAAAATTCCATAATTAATTAATAACAAAATAAATAAATTCAGACGTCATACATCACATTATATTTTTATTACTAAAATTGTGCCTAGTTTAGTTATGTTCAGGGTTGTTGTCGAACAGGACAATATTCCTATTGGTTAACATACTTCTTGCCATATAAATGTTTTTTAAAGATAGTATAAAAACAAATTTAGTTATAATTTTATTGTTATTTATTATTTTAATATTACAATAGTATGATTACTAAACTTACGTAAGTAGCTGATTGAGGATATCATGAATTGCCCTTGTAGATCGCCAGTAAAATCAGGTGTTTTCAAAATAATTGAAGCCTTCTCAAATCCTCCATTGTACGTCGATTAAAACTTGACTTCAGAAAAGTCTTTGCATACCACAAACTCATTTATTGGTCTGGTAAGGAAATTCTTTTTCTTGTACAGCTTGTCGAGATGATCATTCCAGTTGAGGAAAACATTTTCTCCAATCCACATGTGTCAGGAATATTGTGTAACAGTTTCACATGACATGGGGTTTTGATCTAGCACCTTGAAACGTTTCGAACCAGTCTTCAGGTGTTTCACATCTTGCTTGTTTTGGGATAAGTCCGACATATTTATCCACTTCCATATAAATGTGTCCTCGGACTGGACATATCATTGTTATCTTGTCGAATCTTTTTTTTTTGTGTGGATAAGGTAATGCATAAATCGGAAAACTGTGTAGTTCTTATTTTATCCTCTGCAGAAGTCGTTGTATATTTCAATTTCTCTTACTTCTTGTTAGAGACTGTTATGAACAAAATCATGAAACATGAAAGAGCAGACGTCATTGCCTCATTTCTTGACACGTGTTTCCGGGTACAAATAAAAAAAAACTGTCTGAAGTTGACAGAACTTGTACATTGAAAACAAATAGAGACAGTTGCCTTTTGTAGTACACATCATTCGTGGATATATTAGGCATCGGTAAATTTCTACCGTAGTCCATGCATACAGCCTGTTTCTCTTTGGGTTTCTTACATGCTTTTCTGGCATTGGTCTTTTTGGTATAAAACATTTCGGCTCTCTTCAAGTAAACAGTAATTTCCACCTCTGCTTTTTTTAGATTTTTTTCCAAATCTTTCTAATCTTTCTTCCTTTCGTCACTAACACAACTGTTTATTTCCAGTTTTAAAGCTTTGATCTTAACTTGTCTTTCATCGCAATGGGAACAAGTATCGGTCCTTGGAAAACCGAATCCAATGTTGAATTCAGTAGTAAAAATAGTTCGATATATTTAATAAGACCCTTTTACATTGGGGTCGTACACCTTTTTCTTTAAATAAATAGTACATTTTAAGTAAGTTAAGACATTCTTCCAAATATTTTTTCTTGGAGTCTTTTAGACTATGGTGACTATTTCTGGAGCTAAATGATAAAATATGGTCCCTTATCAGGTCCTTAGGTGCTTCTGGTAATTTCCAAGGTCGATTGTCATGTTTCCCTTTTATGTTTTTTGGGCTCTTACCACTTTCTTGTAAGCTTCTTTCAAGCCACTCTAGCCTTTTTTTTTATCAATCCCATGAATAGATAAGAAAGTTGTTCTACATACTTCTAAATCACTGACATGCCCATCAACGTTACCTCTCACTCTCTATTTACAACAAGTTTGCCTGTTCTTTGGACCATCAACAGTTCGTGGTCTACGTCTTGAAATTGGGATAAGTGTAATCAAGCCACAAAGATAACTACATTGTTCATCTAATGTGTGCATACGATTGGAATGCTAAATAATTTGTTTCCTGTTAATTACGTCCACCCTATCAAAACATTTTAGCCTACAATTACAAGCAGGCCCTGTAATATAGCTCATTAAATTGATTTTCTTTCTAACCGCAGATATTCTTCCCAAATTTTTCCTTTTTTTAGAACCACCTGATTCAATGTTATTTTATTACACATTTTCGCCTTCTTCCATGATTAAAACAGCACTAAAACCACTTGCGAATAAAAAACAAACTTACACGTACATTAAACTTATAACAAAACTACTAACTTTTATAATATTGCACAGAAATCAATACACTAGCTAAGCTAGTCTGATTGACGACCGTATACTACTGTATCCACCAACAAACTGGCAAATTTTGACAATGTAAAATCGAAAAACTCTTATCAGTACAGATCGAGGACTTTAGCTGTGCGCGCGGGAATCAGTTACCCGTACTGGACGAGGGGTGGAGAGGGGCGTGCACAATACCCGTAACGCTACCCGGCCAACATCCACTCTATGTTTTATGCACGTGTAGTAGGTGCCTGGTCTTGCGCACAGCTAAAGTCCTCGATCTGTACATGAAAACTTCCGGCCGGTTGCCGTTCTTTCCATGAGTTTGTGGACTTGACCCCTTAATTCCCAGGACAGGGGTTTTCCCACGCTATTTTATCATGGACATAGCTCTTTCATTCCAAAAACGAATAACACATTAGATTCAGCATTACAAATAAAAGTTACCGTTGAAAACTAAAAAAATGTTTGTGGACTTAGCCCCTTTATTCCCTGTGTCCTTCTTTGTTTCAAAGAAAACATTCATGATTTGTCAAAGTTGCAATAAAGTAGATTGATACATTTTTAAGAAAAGGACTATCTTACGTTTTTAATTTGGTAGGGCATATTTGTATAAATGAAAATCCAATAAACTATAAGAATTGAGAATAGTATAATAACGTATTAAATGTATTCCTGTTGATAAAATGATTGAATGGTTTATGCAACATAATAATTTTTAAATTATATTTATTTACAAAAGTATTTTTTTTATCTGTAATAACTTAAGGATCCTATTTTATATATTCAAGTAACTTATGTTGCACACGAAATGCAGACAATAAATAATATTTCAATTATTCCTATAAAGTATAGATACAGTAACAACCAGCTCTTTTTGTCATAAATTAGGGGAGATAAATAGCTTCAAATTGATTATTTTTAACTGATAAACCAGTACTATACAAAATATAAACTTTAACATTTTTAAAAGGTAAAGGTACTGAGTTAACATTTTTTAAATGAAAACGAAATACACAAGATTTAAATTCATAAACGTAAACCTGATTTTTATTGTAAACAATATAGTAATGATATGTTTTGATATTTGGGCTGGTTAGAATGACAGTGGTGTAAGTAAAGAAATTGCACAATTTGACTTAAGCATCAATGCATATTCATTATTAGTTATTTTATTTAGTGTGATAGTGGTGTAAGTCAATAGTACAATAATTGTCAACTTAACTAATAAACAGTCAGTTGCTAGGGCAACTAATAAATTGATTGTTTGAATGGCTGTGCTTACTTGGCTTACTGTAAACATTGTTTTACAGCTTTTAATTTGTTTTAGAAACTATTTATATCTGAAAATACTAGTTTTATTAATTTATTTGTTTACATTTTTGTTTATGTGCTAGACCACAAACATGAACAAAAAAATGTTTTGAGCCTGTTTGTATGTGTTTATGTTATGTTTGAATTTGGTTACTGTAATAGTTGTTTTATACCTGTTTTGATTCGTTATAGTTTTTGTATTGGCATTTAATTATTTAATATATGAAAATACTAGTTAAACTTATTTAATTTGTTGAAAAAAGTTTTAAACTGCTAACATATTTTTTTGAACCTTGGAGCAGTGATTCTGAGTTTGAAGACAATCCTAACAAAGATCCAGATTATAAAGCAAATCAGTCAACTATTGACCCCTTTAAAGAAGTATTATTAATTATTCGTCTACATCAGATTCAGAGGATTTTGAGCCAGACAATTATCAGAATATTCATAAATCCTGCCAATAAAAATAAATCCATACTTCTTGGTAATCATAAACAAAAAGAAGCTAAGCGACTGAGAAATTCCGGCTAACGATATGTCAACAAAAAAGGAAAAATTGTTCAAGAGAAAAAATATTCTGATGTAACGTGCAATTGTAAAATAAATTGTAATAACAATTTTTCAAAAGGTATACGTAAATCTATGTTTGAGAATTTCTGGGAAATAGTTGATTTCGAGACAAAGTACTTTCATTTGCGGCCTAATCCAGCGGCATGAAATTAAATAAAGGAGACCAAGAAAAGAAAATGTGTTAATAAGGGAAGAGTCAAACATTTTTTGTTTGAAGTCAGACAATGATGAATCCGTGCAAGTATGTAAAACATATTTTGTAATTACTTTATTAGATGGAAGTTACCCGGGCCCTAAATAAGATAGTTGAAGGAAATACCCTTGTTAGGGCCCTTGTTAGTTGGAAAGACATTAGAGGTAACAAGGGCAGTCCGTCAAAAAAAATATCTAAATAGGATATCAAATGTGTAATGGAACATAGGCCTATAAGTTCATAAGAACTGTGTTATCAGTAGGTCTAATTATGCACGTCACCTCATTGAATCGGATCATAAGCCGGGAGACTTTAACCCAACAGTAGAAGCCTTATACACAAAAGGAAGAATAATGAATGCAATACAGGAGTTTGAAATATATAAAACATTTTTTTTTTAAACCAGATGGCGTAATAAATGAAAAACTTACGTTCAACCCCCACTATTTGTACGACACGGCTATCAACCATTTGTATAAAACATACAGAGATAACGATCAGTAGGCTGCACTGCATTATACTGACCGCATTAATACCTTGAGATGTGTAAAGTCAGGCCTTAAAACGTTTCAAAATAAGAATACAAATTGTATTGAATATTGTATGAAGTAACATATAATGTTAAAAAAGTAGAGATATAATTCCCGCACACAATAGCGACTGAGTATTCGATTTGTAAAAATAGGATTGATGGAACTGTGGCCTTTCTAAGAGTATACAATATCTTGCAGTAAAAGTGGGAGGACAGGAAACATTTTATACACAGTTGAAAAAATATGTACAGTATTAGAATTATATCGCTGATATATGTATAACTGATCTTTCAGAACCAACAATCTACATTTCTGTATAAAATAGTTAGCAAACAACTTAAATTTGAAAACTATAACGAGGTTTTATCTATCTTTATACTATTATTTTAAGCGTGTAAGGACTTGTTAGAGTGTTTTAGAGTTTTGGCGCAGCTCACTTCTGCACACAGATTTCTTCGTTAATTCGTTAAGTGTCTTATATTATTCGAAGGATCTTATATTATTAACACATTATTCCAGATAAAAAAAAGATCTACGGTGTTCATCAACATCTTCTTTTCTGAACCTGTAAACTATCAACAATTATTTACGTTCATCCAGAAAGACCAACTCAATCTTGTATTCTTTCATGAGTCTAGTTCGTGCTTTCGAATGTATTTTGATTCCCTAGTTGCCGTTCTCCCAATCGATTGCTTATGATATGGCAGTAGTATCGTTCAAACTAATTTGACTTTTCAGATATTTAAAAATCTTAACATTGATTTTATCTAGGATGTCTTCGCAGCATATTGCCTAACTGACGTGTAATTATGGTAATCATTCTGCCTCGTGTTGCATGTGTTATTATAAAGGTTTGAGAGCTCATCTGGTACTTTAAAGTTGAAAACTATGATTGTTTTATAAACTATTTGGACAAGTTTCTTACTAAAGCTTTACTAGTTGGGTTGCATATCATGTATTTATTTCTACAACATGCGCTGGTGCATTTAGTTCATAATACTACTAACATCCAATTAACAGTACCAAGTTGATTTTTATGGTCAATTATAAGAATTTGGTGGTTTATATTAAATTAAGATTTTTTGTTGTAATAATACTTAAAATACATGAACATATATAATGGTAATGAACTTCTTTAATACCGTTTTCTTTGAAAATAAATTTGTATACAGTTTTCATAAACTTATTAATTTGTTTTGGTTTAGTTTTACCTTTTTATTAAAACATGAATTTACAAATCTTATTTTAATTTCAATACACATTCAGTTTTCTCTTTACTTAAACTTAAACTTATACTTATTAACTTAAAAATTATTTTTTTCTTTGATTCCATTTTTACTTTGATATTAAAATGATCAAATAACGTAATGGCCATCAAATTCCCTAATGCACTTTCTTTTTTAAACTTGACTGGTCCGGTGTATTTATTTGGTTTATTTTATATACTACTCTTATTCATGGAAATAATTTTCTAACCACTTTATACTTGAATTTATATTGCATAACTAAATTTAAGTTATAATTAACATTTTGTCTTTTAACCGTAAAAGTTTCACTTGTAAAAATAATATGTAAGGAAAGTTTATACAATACCTAATTATTGCCACTCTGTGCTATTTGCTTAAGGAGTTTAAAGCTATGACGTTATAAGTTACATTTCAAACTGCGATAAATAGTAAGACAAAAATACGACATTAGCATCTACTTGATATGTATCTTAATTAAAAGAGATATATCTTGAATTATACAAGTACCACAGGCTTATTACGGCAACTGTATTCTATTTATATAAATTAAATTTACTGAATGTTTACTTGAATAGGTACTCCAGATATTGTAACAGAAAGTTTACCATTTTGTCTGAACTTCTGACTAATCAACTTTAGTTTAATGGTGTATTGAATGAGTTCCTGAAACTCTAAGTGTCACCTTAAATTCAAATAATTATTTGCAAATCTGCTGAAACATTTCCATAAACCACATGTATTATAATTAAGCA
>JAGFPH010018552.1:0-16227 GCA_018207615.1 Philaenus spumarius
GTTGTTTTAGAGAAATCGTGATTTAGTAACTTTGACTCCCCCGCCAAGTCCCCTTTAAAATGTCGAATTTTTTTAAAACCTTTTTAGAGAGCACCTATGGTCCTAGAGGAAGCTACATCATACCAAATTTTGCTCCAATCCGTTCAGTAGTTTTTGAGAAATCGTGATCAGTGAGTCAGTGGATTTGGCTTTTATATATATATAGATATAGTGTTTACCAACTCCCACCCTCAAAAATACCCTTTTGGGCATTTTAAAGGGTTGGAAACATTTTCCCTGAATTCCTTAAGGTCGAAATTCTCGTTTAAATGCTATACAAGCCGGCTACCCGCTCTGATACACCCTGTATAAATATTTTATAGATATTTAGTAAAATTAAGAGTTGTGAAAATAAAACTGCTCAGTAAATGCGAATACAAAAACAAAAACTGTAAACGTTTAGGGGCGCCATCTTGAAACGGGATCAAGTAAAGTCAAAGATGTTTCTTTTAAAATGTTTGCTTAAAATTTCAGTACTTAATGTAAATGAACTAACAACATTTAACAGTTTTGACGTAAGTAAATATTACGTTCATTTTTACTAAATATAACAGAAAGTTATTGTTGAAATTATTTAAAAATACCTTTACATAATGTTACGTTCGATCTATGTTTACCCGTGAAATTCCTTTCAAAACTTTAAACACATTTTGTTTATATTCTTTAAGTGCTACATATTTGGGTTTCGGTTAAAGCCAATAGTCTAAAATGATTAATTTGCTCAATATGCTCAACATAATGTATCCAACACTGATCGCTAAGGAACTCCAGTATTATATTTTACTAATTATTTGTGTTTGTTTTGTTGATTCTGTTTAACTCTGTAGTGTGGCAGATTTAAGTTTTTTTAAAATATTTAATTAAACATTGCTAGTCTTAAAATGCAATTATTTTAAAAGTTATGTCTACAAATGTGTTTTAAAATGTGTAAATTTGCTAAACTTAATCAATCTTCTAAAGAATATCATTATATTAAATTACTAGTGGACCCGCCAATGCTTCGCTATTGCTATTGCTTGATTTACCTAACCTAAAATTATATTCAGTTTTTGATCCAAATCAGTTGTTGATCAAAATCAGCTGTTTTAAGCTTTTCATATGAACAGCTGCTTTTTGTGCCCCTGATAAAATCTTTCTTCTTCTTCCTTAAGATTGACCTTCCATAAGATTAACATTGAAACTTTGAGGGCCACTGGGGCGTAGCCCTAATGTCCTAGGACTTCGGTAAATGGCCTAAAACCTTCCCAGGGTTAACCTGTGTTACTATGCAAAATTTCAAAGCAATCGGATGGACGGTTTGGTAACGCATAAAGGACAAACATACAAACGGACATACATTGAATTTTATATATATAGATAACTCTTTTTTGTAACAAATTTTGTTTTACAATTTTTTGTTTGAGGACGTTTGCCATCATGTGTGATTTGAATTGTATGTGTTGGGTTTATTTGTTCGCTTGTTGACCAGAGTTGATTTATACTCTAGCAATGTCACGTATTTATATCCTTCATAGTGTTCGTTAAGTCTCTTTGACCATACTGAAAATAAGGTGCGGTTATTTATTATTATTTTATTATTTTTGTTACTGAAAATAAGTTAACACAACTTTGTATATATATCTGGTGTTGCATAACAGGACACATTAATTTGTTGACATCTCTGACCCTCTATGATTTTGGGGGGTAACTGAACAATTTGATATATAATAGGTATAGGTAATATGAATAATTACTTTATCTATACATAATTAATTTGCTAGGGGTTATTTTGTGAGTAGAACTCCTCCTAGAGTTTTTAACCGATTTTGATGTTTTTGGTGTCATTTTACAGAGCTCACTCTGAAGTTGTGCTTCCCTTAAAATGAGCTCAATGTATGTTAAGGGCTTCGCCCCAGTGGCCCTCAAAGTTGCCATGTTAATCTTATGGAAGGTCAATCTTAAGGAAAAAGAAGAAAGATTTCTTTTGATTTTATCAGGGGCACAAAAAACAGCTGTTCGTATGAAAAGCTTAAAACAGCTGATTCTGATCAACAGCTGATTTTGATCACCAACTGATTTGTATAAAAAACTGAATATAATTTTAGGTTAGGTAAATCAAGCAATAGCGAAGCATTGCCATGTCCACTAGTTTTATCTAAAAACTAAACGCTTACACATATTTCAGGCATACAGCTGTTTATTCTCCAAATAACTTAGTCTTTTTCTAGGCCGTTTTCCGAAAGTTTTGTTTTCACATGTTTTCATTTACTGTGGCGGACATAACTGTATAAGTTATAAGTTGTATTTGAGATAGCCTCATAACCACGGAACGCGGTAGCGTTCTATGCGTCAAGCTATGGCACACTACCGCACTATATTATGTTTGAAATGGGCAAGCTCGATTCTCTTTTTCTCTTATTTTAACAATCGCTGCTCTAAATGAATAATTGAAAACTCTTTTAATAGGATATCTGAAGCCTAATTGTGTGATTTTGAATGAAAAATCCATTCAGAATGTTGTTAATAATGATATTGAAGGGCTGTATTACTCATTTTACTCGATACGACAATCTTGCATATCTTTGGGACCAAAATTTTCTTCTCCCGAGAATATTTTCTCCTAACCTCAGTGCGCATGCGTCTCGCGGCATATCACGGAATATTTTTAATTAAGAAATTATTTTAAAATATTTTGCTTTTAAGGATTGAAACGACCAAAAGGAATTTTCTAGTGAAGTGTTCTAATAACATTTTAAATATAATAAAGTTTGATTAAATAGGCCTAAGTGAACGTGATAGTTGAAACGCTTGGCGGTCTTTTTATAGAGAAATGTCTTTCATTGAAATTTTCAAGATATTGTTCCGACATTATTTTTCTGTAACATAAATATAACTAGATCACCTATAGTTCTTAAGAGCCGCAAATACTGCATTTTCTCGACGAGGCTAGTCAATAAAAGGACCGCCAAGCGTTTCGACTATTTTGTAGTTAGACGACTTATGGATACATTCAAGTGAAAGTACTGAGTCGAAGAAGTTGTACAGAGTCTTGAGTGAAGAGCATCGATCGGTTTTGGTGATTTTGAGAGAAAGATATTTTTAATGCGATCAATATTTGTTCAGTTATACATTCATAGCCTTGCATAATAGTTGATTTCACGCTTGCTTTTTTTTTAAAAATATTTGTTAGTGATTAACTGTAGGTTTACAGTCTATTATTTCTCTCCTCTTCTTTTACTTTCTCCCCCTATACCATAGTAGCCTATATGGAGAAAGTATTGTATTCGTCAAAATTTTCGA
This sequence comes from Philaenus spumarius, assembly GCA_018207615.1. Classification (NCBI taxonomy): domain Eukaryota; kingdom Metazoa; phylum Arthropoda; class Insecta; order Hemiptera; family Aphrophoridae; genus Philaenus; species Philaenus spumarius. The sequence goes on from JAGFPH010018552.1 coordinate 3,319, forward strand.
GTTTGAGTTTTTGGTGGAAATATCCGTTTTGGGTCCCCCTGAACCTAAAAAAGTGGTTTTCGGAGTGATGTCTGTGTGTGTGTCTGTATGTGTGTCTGTGTATCTGTGTGGATGTTATCAGACCTAGAGCCTAAACCAGTCGTCCGATTTTGATAAAATTTGGTATGGAGGTACTAATCTACGGCATCTCCAGGCATTTTTTTCATGTTTGTGAATTTTTTATTTTTAAGGGTAATTTTCCCATAAAACCCCTTAAAATAACGAAAAAATCAACTTTTCTCAAAAACGCCTCTAACGATTTTGATTAAAATTTTATAGTTTATTAGGGACCTAAAGTACTATAAACTGTAAAATTTTAATCAAAATCGTTCGAGCCGTTTTTGAGAAAAGTTGGTTTTTCCGTTATTTTAAGGATTTTTATGGGAAAACAACTTTAATACAAAATCACCTCTCCTACCCCACCCTAAAAGTCACAGTGAATCTGTTTAGTAATTTAAATATGTTTGTAAAAAAGTATGTGCCAGTTCCTGGTACCGTTTATTTTTGGTTAATATTTAAACAAATCTTATATATTCTTAAAGCATAGCTTTACAAATTTGTTTATTTCAATTCTTTTTTTTTTAATAAAAAAATAATCATAGCTTGACGCTTTGTTTTTTTGCTTTTGTTAAAAAGCTTTTTTGAGATATATTTTTATTTTGAAGAGGACATTTCATTGTAAACCTGTAGCATAAATATATACATTAGTTCCTTTAATAAAGATTTAAAAAAATGATTATAAGAAGGTTTTACTAAATATTTTTTATAAAAAAAGTAAATAACAATTTTTTACAGAAATGTTGTTGTATAATTTAATATCCATGCTACAGATTGTAGAATGGAATGCCCTTTTCAAAAAAAAAAAAAAATATATATATATATGAGGCTATCTCAAATACAACTTGAGTTATGTCTGTCACAGTGAATCCTAGTTAAATTTGTAAAAATTACCCCAACCCCCATGGGGGAGGGGTTGGAGACCAAAACTTACGGAAAAAGTCATCTTTAACCAACACTCATATATAAAACATAAAATAATTAGGTTTGCTTTAAAAATAAACAAAACTTTGTTTATGGTGGACTTAATCAGGAGAGTTAACAATTTTAAACGTGAAGGTAGGTCATGTAATACACTATTGTAAAGCTTATTAAAAGATTAATAGATTATCGCAAACTCTAGCTTAGTATCTTGTTTCGTTTGAAAGTAATGGGCAATCAAAGTTCTGGAATATAATTTTTTTATCATAACACCAAAGCAGGTTTTTGTCCGTAAAACAATCATTTCAACATTGTCTTTATTTGAGCGATTCATTTGTAAAAAAAATCGCAACAAATATTTGGAATAAAATGTGGGATGTGTTGCTATCGTATCAGTACATAAAAAGTGGTGCTAGAGAAAGTCAGGGGCAAAGGTCAAGGGTTGTATTCCCGGTTCCATTTACATTCCCACCCCCCAAATTTTTTCAATTACACATAAAACTCAGATAAATTATGGTACCGCACTGCATTTATTTACAGTTTTTATTTTACTTTCTCACTGTACTATAGTATGGAGAAAGTATAGTGATCGCAAAAAAAATCGACGTTGAGATTTTTGTGGAAATATCCGTTTTGGGACCCCCTGAGTCCAAAAAAGTGGTTTTTACAAAATTTCTGTCTGTATGTCTGTATCTATGTCTGTATTTCTGTATGTATACAAAGCTACAGCGAAAATTATTCGATCTATTTCAAACAAATTTGCACCAGACATGTCAAGTAGGCCTGTATAGGTGCACGAAAAAAAGGTTAGAAAAAAACCCCTTTTTGGCAAAAAAACCCCCTAACAAATCAGTTATTATTTTTTTATAAAAAACGGTTCTAACGATTTTGATAAAATGTTAAATATTTGTAGCCTTTAACATACCCTACCATATGCAAAAAAACGCATCTTTCTAAACATTCTCGTTTAGCAAGTAATAATAATAATAGTATCTGATTTTTGGGTTTTTTTTACCATGAAGAGGGTTGTTTTTCAAATTTTTTCAAAACCTTTTTTCGTGCATCTATACAGACCTAATTGACATGTTTGGTGCACATTTGTTCGAAATCGATCGAATAGTTTTCTCTCTAGATAATAATAACATTTGTTAGTTAAATCCTCCTAACCCACCTACAAAATTATGAAGTCACAGTGAATCTGTTTAATAATTTAAATATATTTGTGAGAAAGTATGTGCCAGTTCCTGGTACCGTTTGTTTAAAATGTGTTACATTTAACCTCAATCTACAACTTACTTATTCCTAATATTAACAAATAAGTAACCAATGGCAAATGCCCGAACAAAAAACAAAAAATATTAGCACGAATAATGCATCATTAGAAACTAATTTGAAAAAACAAAATAATATTAAAATATTTTATTTTGTTTAATAATTTGTTAAAATTAATTCAATACCGGTATGTTGGCAAACATTGTACTATATCTACGACAATAAAAGACAAGAATGTTTATTTGCTTCAACACAACAATTAAATGATCTAAGAACAGAATTAAATCAATAGCATTACATAATCTTTTAGATTGAAGTAAAAATACATTTTAATAGCCCAAAATACAATTTTCATTCACTAATAAACAAACTGTGGTAAACCTCCTAACTATATATTAAATTTTCACCTACAAAACATAAAATCTTAAACGAAAATCACAAACTTTAATTTATTTTGAGCTCTTCCTGTCTTATTGATTATCCGGTATGTTAATGTCACCTAAATTATTTTGTTTAACTATATATAAATAAGAGTAATGTTATTGTATACGTTACAGAAAAAACAACCTTATTGAAATAATTGTGGAAACAAAATGGTATCAACAGATAACGTACTGTCTTGTCAAAATAAATATTACGGAATTAAATTAATTTAACTCACCATTGTAGAACGAAGAATAATTGCTCTCGACTGAATTCTTTCTTATAACTGTAGTGGGGCTTATCAGTTTTGTCTTAGTCACGTGATACCACTGACTGTCGATTCATCTAGTTTCTATTTCAAACATTCACACATCCAATTGTAAATTGCTTCAATGCATTAATTTGATAGCTATTACAATTCTATAGCTACCGGATATGCTTACTGTTTGTTAGTGTCATTTACCTCCAGTTCTTCCTATTCGTTACACGACACGTGTTTCGGATATTAATCGTCCATCATCAGACACTCAATTAAAAATATTCAACACGCAAACAAAACAACAAATAACGATCCTGAATGGAACACTCACTCACAATAAATAACATTTACAGTTTACATGACATGTTTTTGCGCAAGTGATGCATACCGTACTGTGCACTTAGACCAGTATTTAGCATAAATTATAATGACACATAAACACATCATTATAAAAATAACTTATTTGGAGAAATAGTACTTTAGAATAATTTCCATTTGTACTACATTGGAAGTACATTTCAATACTTGTCAAATACCTTAATTTCAGATAATTTTATTTTATAAAGATAATTTTGTTTCAAAATTTCCAAAAAAATCTGATTTTAATTTATTTCTAGCTAACTGTAAGAGATAGAAAAAATATTAAATAAAAAATTTGTTAATTTTAAATATACCTTTAAAACGAAATGCCACATGAACTACCTTGCCATTTAATATTTTTGAGTTACGCCCATTTTTATTTTTTCAAAATTGATTTCAAACGGTTCAACCAAATACTCCTAAATATCGTTGTGTGGCGTATAGCTTGAAAGCTTATTTGATTCTGAATTCAAAAGAATTGTAATAAATATAAAAATTTAAAAAAATAGTATAGCAAAATGGGAAATACGTTTTGTTGGTTTTATGCTCAGTAATTAAATGAAGCAATGGTGTTTTTTTAGAAATTTATTTCATACATATAGGTGTGTAAATATTATTACAGTACCATAGGGCTATATACAAGTAAATGCAAACAGATTGTTATATACACTGATTGATTAGGACAGAGGCACTTTGATCGCCTTAATGGTACGTGGGAGTAACCTCCGGGCTAACCTCCGGGCTAATCTCCGGAATGGCAGAACTAATGTAGAGAGCTTTTCATAGATTAATCTAGGCTACTTTATATCCCGGAAATATTTAGGGTTCCTATTTAATAATTGTAAAACAGAGATTGAAATAGAAACGCACAATCCTAATTTTGACATCTTTTCAATTATTAAATAGGAGCCCTAAATATTTCCGGGATATAAAGTAGCCTAGATTAATCTATGAAAAGCTCTCTACATGCAAATGCAAGTTTCGTCAAAATTGGTTCTGCCATTCCGGAGATTAGCCCGGACAAACAGATAGACATGCAAACAAGTAAAAAGTGCTTGTTTAGGTAAAGTGTGAACCATAAAATATGAGATTAAAAAAAGTATTTATGTCAAAATCACAAACAGACATTCCATTTTATTTACTATGTTTATATTTATATAACTGTATTCACAAAATTAACTTTTATGAGTGCACATACCAAGAGGGGTTTGACGTACCTACTTACAGTACATACGTATACACAGTGCTTGATTTGTAAAAAAAGAGGTACCGGTACTGTGGACTACCGGGGGTTGTGGGGGGAAGGGAATGGTTATGGACAAATTTTAAGATATAGTCTTCTTAAAACGGCTATTTTAACGCTTTTCTGACCACTGATTGAAATTTCAAATTAAATTGAGATTACTATCGGTAAGATATTCCAAAATATAAATGTAGCCACCAACAATCTTTTATTACATGTTTTATAATTTTTTTAATTTACATTCTTTCTGAAATCACGATTTGTTACAAAAAGGTAGCTAAGCAGAACACATGTAAATTTGAACGTAGGTATTGAAATATTTAAAAAATGATAAAACCTTAATTGTTTTACCTTACAATTTATAAAGCTGTAAAAAGTTCGCGCGGTGGGGGACGGGGATGGTAGAGGGAAGATGAGTCAACTGGCCAAATGTATACAGAGAGGACAGAGTTATATAGAGTGGACACTGGGGGCTCGCCGGTGAGGCCGCTCAAGATGGCGGCTACTCGACGTGACCTTGGCCAGTGCCGCGCGCTATTCTCGTGTCGTTAATAAAACCAGATTCACTAAAGTTTTTAAATCTGAGGCTTAAGTAGTAGACTACAATAAAAAGTTCAATGAGAAAATAAATTTTTTTAAAGTGAGAGCCCGTTTTATGGGCCAATAAAAACGTTTTACATTGTATTTCATGTATTGTAAACACTTTTAGGATGTAATTGATTAAATTATCTGTAGAAAACTGTAACTGTACTGAGATACATTTTAAACAGTTATCAAAAATGACAAACTAACAAAACTATTTGCACAAAAACGATATCAGTTAACTGACACAAACTTTCTCCCAACTTACTGTAATCAAAATAATATTGTTTTTAATCATTTTATTTTTTACTACTTTTTAGAACAAAACAAAAAAAATAATCTACCTACATCAATCGTATAAAAAAATTATTGTCCCAGGCGGGATTCGATCGCGCGACCTTTGAATTACTGGCCGTGCTCGCTACCGTGGTGCTACCCTGTGCGGCCGCTGCCGCGATGCTAGATTGACAACACAAACTTGTTTATTTTTAAACATTTCCCCATAATTATAAAACGCCGAAGTTTTGATAAAAGCGGGTGGTGTCATTTTGTTTGGCATCTTAAGCACTATAAATACTGAAAATTTGATCAAAATCGTTAGAGCCGTTTTTGAGAAATTTGCATTTATGTCGTTTTTTATGGGTTTTTAGGGGTAAATTACCCTTAAAAATTAAAAATTCCAAAAAATGAAAAAAATACCTGGAGATATTAGGGTTTAGTACCTACATACCAAATTTCATGAAAATCGAACCAATAGTGTCCTCTCTGGTGGTGTATACATACAGACAGACTGACAGACAGACACCATTCTAAAAACATTTTTTTGGGTTCAGGGAGCACCAAAACAAAAAATTCCACTAAAAATATTTTTGGGTTCAGGGAGCACCAACACATATAATTGCACTAAACAATTTTTTGGGGTTCTGGGAGCACCAAAACAGATAATTCAACTGAAAATTCAAATTCGAACATTTTTACGAAAACAATACTTTCTCCATGTACTACGTATAGGGTGGAGAAAGTAAAAATAATAAAAAACCTCTACATAACTAGTTAACTAACAAAATCACTCTATGCAATAATAGTAGGCTAAACTGCGCGACGAGCCAGCTACAGCTCGACATTTAAAACGCTTTAAATAATCGACGATTGCTAAGTAAGTACTAACGGTAGGTGAAAATGGCTTTCAGACATGAAACAATAAACTCATTGTCCACATATCTCAGCAGATAATTTTTTCAGAAAAACATTTTTCTCATTCGACAGTGTTAAGTTTTGTACGTTTAAAGCACACTTCTAACTGTGAAGTTTCATAATTTTAAAACAATGTTTAGTATAAATGACGTGATATATTAAGCGGTGTAGATTGTTCGCGCGAGTCAAGTCAATAGGCCTACCTCCTAAATAAACAAGGCCTCACAGCGCTTCAAGAAAATGGTCGTGACGTCATCACTCGTAGTCATCAGTTCAGCCTTATTTAGTAGACTGAATGTAGGTGTATACGTTTTGAGTGTTTTGTTATGTAAATATAATTTTAAATTTAAAAAATAAATAGTGTGGTTACGGGAATATATATATTGTTCGTGATTTAGTATGGTTATGGAATTTAATTAATAAAGTAATAATTTTGTTCATTAATATTTCTACTAATGCATGCGGTACTAACAAAATGTAAAGATAACCTAAAAGCGTACCTATTATTCTCAGTTACAATATAAATGAAATTGCAGCTCCAACTAGTAAAATTACTTATAGGTCTAAATATATATAATTAATCTATAAATTATGATAGACATTTTTTAAATTCATATATTTATGCCATTGCGGTACCTTAACAAAATGTAAAGATAACCTAAAAGTGTTTTGTTCTTACTTATAACATAAATTAAATTACTGCTAGGCCTACAACTAATAATAGGCCTATTACTTTTAAATAGGTCTAACATAATTAACTATACATTAGGGTAGAAAGTTAAAAATACGAATAAATTTCTGCTTGGCCTTATGTACTAACATTTTCCTTACCCTTATTAGGCCAGTATTCAAGTAGGTTACATTGCATCACCACTTTTAAAATTAAAATTTATGATTATGGATCTATATTTGTAAAATAACAAAATAGATAATTTTCTCCTAAAATTTGCCAGACTAATAGTTAGTTATTATTGGTCATGAGATTCACTTGAGATCATGAGACACTTAAACCCATGATAGGCTACACACATTGGCGAAATGGTATAATACCACTACTTCTTTTGCCAAAGTTGGGTTGTATTCTAAAAACAAAAAAAAACGAAATAAACTAACTTACAGTTTCTAGTAACAGTATGTTTTCAGTTTTCAAAGTTATATAAGTACTGCTTATTTTCCTTAAAAGTTGTCACGTAGTGCTATTTCAATAAGTAGTGGTATACTAAAAGTTCGTTCACAATATTTTACAAAATTCTGAGGTATGATGTTAAATACTTTTAATGTGACCATACAAACACTGATGTTTTTTTTTACCATAAAATAACTGTTAGACTACACATTTTTCAGCATAAAGAAAGGTAGGCCTAAATAATTATAGTGGGAGCAGTCATTTCAAACTATTAGAAGATCTACGTTTCTTTAAATTTGGTTTGGGATATTTGTGTGCCTATGTAGGCCAACTTAGAGTCTCCAGTGTTTGTGTCTAATATGTTTAGGAGGTGTTGCTTCTATAGTGTAATTTCAACAGTGATCTTTAGGTTTTCAGTGTGATAAACAATAGCTTTAATTATAGCCTACTTGATTGTTTGTGGAAATAGTAAAATAAGATAAAATGGCATTTTAAAGAAACAGTGGAACTAACTTTTAACAATAGACTATAATAGTAACATAGATGCCTTACAGGTGTTGTGTTCCATTGTGCAAAGGGAATTATCCCAGTGGACCAAAAGTGTCAGTGTTTTGTTTCCCAAAAGACGAGGAATTAAAAAAAACGATGGCTCACTGTTATCCAGCGAAAATATTTTGTTCCTTCAATCGGCTCAAGGGTGAGTAGGCCTATTAAAATTGTTAATATCTATGAATTATAGTAAATACTAATAGCTGCTAATAACGATATGCTATTGATTGGCTTGAAAATTGGCAAAAAATTAAGAGTTCTTCTGATGGTTTTACTTCAGAAACCCATGCAGCTCTAAAATAAACAACCTATGGCATGATAGAATTGAGTCGTTATTGTACTGAAGAGTTAAATATGAAATATGTTTTAACTGGAAAGTTCCAAACTGATCCTCTAGAGGAAAGATTTGGGAAATATAGGAGGTTAGCTGGTAGTAATTATCACATTTCAATGCGACAGTTATTGGAGTGTGAGAGAAAATTGCGGCTACAATCCAGTTTAAAATTACAATTGAGTTTTAACAATAACATAGTTACTCTAAAGTCTTTAGAATGCTCAGAGGTTCGTTTTAGTGGTACAGAAACCACTGTTAGCATGCCATTTCCAAAGATATCAATTGATAAAGTAGACATAGATAATGTAGAACCGATATTACCTGTAATAACTTATTTAGCTGGTTATTGTTGTTATGTTGTCTTAAAAAAACTGAAGTGTGATAATTGCAAAGAAAACTTAACACTAAATAAAACGATAGCTTTAAATGAAAATAGTTATGCTTTAATCAAAAACTTAGACCATGGTGGTCTTTTATGTCCAGTACCAGCTGTAATTAATTTAGTAATGTACAATTACACAGTACTTAATAAAGTATTGGCTATATCACAGAACTTTTTTAATGTACAGAATCAAAGACAGTATATTTCTGATTTAACATTCAGTATATTGGAAACCAAAGAAATGATTTTGCAGGATATAATTGACACTGATTGCCACAAAAATTATCAAATTTGTAAAAATTTTCATTGTTCCTCTAGCAATATAATGCTTAACAATTTGTGTTCAAAAAATAATGACAAAGCATTAAGTAATCGTCAGTTTAAAAAAGGAAAATTAGAGACACTAAAAAAATAAGTTTGTTAAAATTAGGTTAGGTCTATAATTAATTAGTAAATAAGGTTTTTTTTAATTCATTAATTTTGTTAGTTAATATAGTTAATAGATTATTAACAGCAATTAATTTGAATTTGTTATAGTCCTGTAATAATATAAATTGTAAAATAATAGTAATTTTCTTCATGTATGTAATATTGTACGTATCAAATTGTAGGCCTATGTATTTTTTAATTCTTTAAATTATTACATCTCAAATTAAGCCAACTTAATGTATTTTTAATTATTTCCGTCTAATTATTCAATTTTTAATTTCTTATATGTGTAAATTGTATTATTTATGTACTTTATTCCAGTGTTTTAATCATATTTCAATTCCCGTCTACGCCCATTACAATCTACCGCTACCGTTTGTGTGACTACGACTGATGACGTCACGTGAACGCTGTGAGGCCTTGTATATTTAGGAGGTATTGGTCAAGTGCAGCGGTGTTGACTCTACCGGCCTCAATGCCCCGCATGCATTCATTATAGGGAAAGCCACTGTAATATACAAAAACTCTGTCCTCTCTGCCTGCATCGTTCCACTGCTCTAAAAACTACGTTCTATATCCCCCCCCCCCCTGCCAATCAGAGGTACCGGTACGGGGGCGGTTGATGACCAAACAAATCAACCACTGCGTATACAAATTGCACATGTTCTTTCAAATCGGGTCAAAATAATCAAAATTAACATTTACAGGAGTTAACATTTAACCTATTTTAACTTTAGGCCAATTGCACTTAAATTGTACTAGGGGCTCTGCCCCTGGACGATTCGCTCGCAGTTGGAAAATTCGCTAAAGAATCTCGTTAATCTTTGGCTCGTTTGTACATAGGTTTGTAAAATTATGAAACCAGGCTTAAATATATTAAGAGTAATTACAAGATTAATTATAACCTCAAATACGTGCTTTAGAATTTTGAGCGGCTTTCATTACGATTTTAGTCCTTGTTCTACTATCTTCTGTCAACTAAAGTTTTCAAACCAGGCCTAAATATAGTAAAAATAATTCCAGGATTAACATAACCTCAATACTATGTTTCAGAAATGAGCTAGGCCTATATTATAAAATTGACTATTAGAATTTATCCATCTTACGTTCTATGTTCTTACGAATATGTTCTATCTTTACGTTGAGGTTGTGTACAACCCTGGACCTTCATGAAAAAGAAATTGAAAATATGTCTGGAGGAAAGAAATGGGTTGGGAGTTTAAAAGAAGATTTTCGTATAATTTAAGAAACAATTATTTTTTATTTTATTGTTCTACATAACTTACTTTTGTCAAACAAACTGTATCGTTAGCAAACAATAAGTACTTTCTTTTATACAATCTGTCATTATTACAATATGTTAAAAATAATATTAGACAAAACACAGATCCTTGAGGAACTCCATTATTTTCTGATAACGAAATAGAAGTACGGTAAACTCCCCAGTGAATTTCAAATTAATTTTTTTTTTCTTCCTTTCAGTACTTATTATTTGTATTTGGTTATTAAACTTTTTTTCCCATTTTTTTTTTTTAATTCTACATCGCAACAGAATTACGTTTTTCATAGTTACTTAAAACTGAAATATATATAAAATATATTAGTTACTAATTTAAGTTTAAATACATTTCTATGTTTTGCAAAGTGTAATTTACTGAAACTTAAACAATACATTAGGCGAAATGAATTTGTTTACATTGTATATATATATATATGTACTTATAGAGTTAGGAAGTAAATGTCTGTTTACCAACTTGTGCGAAATAATACAAAAAATTTGCTAATAAAGGAAAGCGTAGACCTCAAAAATTTTAATTAATATAAAGTAACAATTCCAATTTAAGTTTACATTTTACGGAATATTTTGTAGTTCCAGATTCATTTTCAATGAAATAAGACCTCTCTGTAAGTGGAAATGCAAATGTTTTATAGGAATAACACACTAACAGGGTCTATATAAGATAATATTTTTATCGTTCTTTAAATATATAATAACGTACACAAATAGTAAATTTTAACAAATATATATCTTTGACAAATACAAAACATATCTTGTGTTTTCCCTTTGCTAGATCTGGTTTTTTAGAATGTAAAAAGTTTGTTTTAATGTCTTATAAAGAATGTTTTAATAACACATTTTCCTTCGGTTTGCAAATTTTTTTTATACATAATTGTAAACTCAAATACTGTTAAATAATATTATATATTTGTAACATCATCAAATAAAAGATTCCCTTTCTACCGTGTGGTCTTAAACACACAATTCCCCCCCCCCCCCTTTAAAATGTATGTTTAAGTATACAATATAAAAGGTACGTTAAAGTGTATTATTGTGTTTTGTTTGTTTGTTGATTTTTATGTTATTTCTGTGAACTGGAATAACACAATTTATCTATTTAAGTTATTGTAGTTAACAAAACTACAAGAAATACATTTTATATTTTACATTATAATAAAATTAGATTTTCACCATTGTTATATCTATGTCTAGAAACATTATTAATAATTATTAAAAGTAATTTTCTCAACTTAAAATTCAATTTATCCTGGGAAAATCTTCAACGAGTTCTGAATATGACTGAGTCATCGCTTGGATTTTCTTTATATTAAGTCTATTAAATGTAATGTACAGTACGATTTTTTTAACCGTGCCCTCGGCCAAATTGTACTAACCTGAATGATAACGTTAGAAATCACTCTGTCTACTCTAGTTTTCTCCACGAAAACTGAGCCGAGCGGCGTGAAACAGCGAAAACCGAGCTTCAATAACACTGACATTTAATACACTTAGCAGCGATGTAAAATTATGAAAATTTCACGGATACGCAGATAAGAACCATACGATTCGTATGATGTAAAAGAAAATCCATTACAAAACCTACTTCATATTTTAAAAATCAATATTACAACAATGTACTTTAATAATGACATGGCATTTTCACACCGCTGGAAAGTTTTTTGTTTGTTGGTCAGAGACAAAGTGTTCGCGAGAAAGTTTTAGATAAAGGTTCAAATTAAATATTTTATTTGAAACATTTTTTCGTTTGACTTACGGTTTACTCGGTACGAATGTCTGGAGTTAGATTCCGGAGAAAACTTCCTGCCTGGGGGGAAGTAGGCCTACTTGGTGTCTGGCATTTACCTTAACCACACCACAGTATTATTATTCGAATACTCGAACAAGAGACAAGTAGTCTATGACTCATTCAAGTAGTTTTTATTTCAATAATTTTATTTGAATAATTATTCAATCATTTTTGTTTATTCGAAGTTTGTGGAACTGCCTTTACAATCCCTCCCCGCTACACCGCTAGCCCACCGAGCGCTAGCCGAGCCGAGGGCACGGTTAAAAAAATCGTACTGTAAATGTCTATTGATGCCAAATTTATTAAAGATTCAAAGCAATGAATTCAACATCATGCAAGACCAGGAAAATTCAGAATACATTGTATTTGTTACTAATTTAAGTATACCATCTCTTTGTAATTGCAAAGTGTAATTTACTGAAACTTAAACAATCTATTAGGCGAAATAAATTTGTTTAAATTGTATATACGGGGTGGTCTGAACCTAGCGTTAAAATTTGTTTTGTGTAATAAAACAACATAAATGCAAGTTAAATACATAATTTAAAAAATGCTATTTCACACAGCCACTTAAAAAAAATTATTTAAGGTAGGCCTATCTGTGCGTGATACCTTATCTCATGATAAGGTGGGCATTTATTAGATATTGGAAA